>HE670663.1:0-27893 GCA_000313835.2 Heliconius melpomene melpomene | reverse complement strand
TTATAGTACGACTCCATTTGCGTCTTCCATTTTCGTCACAATCTACTATATCATCTTTCAAATCTTCATTGAGTGCGAGTTGCCCTTCCTTGATTATAAATTGTACTTTAGGACCAAATTTAATCTTTATAATAAGTTTCTTATCGGCTCCGCTATTTTCGTCTTCACCAGATGCAAAAATAGTGACTTTGTCTATGAATATCTCAACCAGGTACATTTGCTCCATGACCTGTCAAGTTCAATGGTATTTATCAGAAGTCTATCTTAGAAGTCATTTGGATATTTTCTTCAGTATCCTCTATTTAGTGATTTTAAACTATATTCCTTCACAAAATGCACGGAAAGAGAAAGCACTTAAATACAATAAACGCGTCACTAATTTTGATAGTATCGTCATATTAAAACAGTATATACCATATACCAAAACTACTAACATTATACTTATGTACACATAATGTATAAACTTATTTATGTATAGGATATTCTTAAAAGACGATAAGATTAACGAAATTCTTGATTTAAATCGTATAGAGCCAATGCCTTAGAAATCGGCGGAAAGCGGAGAACGGAAGTATCTTAATGGGAACAGAGTGTTTTGACATTTGGTTCCCAGGTTCTCTCTGTCTACCCTCCTATGCTACTGTGAAATATACGGTGTATTCAGCACATAGCAGGGCAGGCAGCAAGCTATTGAAAAAACTAATATAAACCATGATATAACAAAACTGGATGTATTTCAACCTGTATACTTACGATAGCGGATAGGTTCAGTCCCGTCCTATTAATGCATTACTGAGCACTGAAAATTTTATTTTGTAACCCCAAAGTTAAATTTTGTCGATTTTCACACAACTGACATTTTGTATGTTTGCACCTATTTGAAATAGGAATAGGTAGGCTTTTCTTGCTTCCTTTTTAATTATATTTGTCTACTTATATAAAAAATGTTTTTATATGATGCTATAAGATCTCTTTTTTTGATATAGGTATATTAAAAAAATAACAATTTAAATAACTATAATTTTCGTTATTATCGTACATATACCGTAAACAGACAGAATGCCAGTTCAACATATTTTATAATTTATTTACGATTCTAAATTTCTGTTCAAAAATCTTTTTAGCTGAAAATCCGTCTGAGTTAACATTACTAAACATAAAAGAGCATTTAATGGTTAACAGCGGCGGATGCCCTGAACGACTAGCCTGCTGGATAAGTCAGAGGACAAGGAACTCGGAATCTATGAGCAATTGGAAACAAATAATGAGGTAAATACAAATATATAATGAAAATAATTTATAAATATAAATATCTCGTCATTTCTTGGCGCTGGTACAAGGCAAAGCGCTGTGTTTATTTCTGCTGCTTTTAGGAATGGGAAAAGGAGTATCTTAACACGAACGCCAGCTTCCCTCTGCCTATCTTGCTATGTGGAAAAAAGCACGTTTATACGAGTATTTTAATTACCTGTCACCCTTATACATACAAAAATAACACTTTTCCTTATTTCTTTCCAGTAATAAATTGGTATCATCAATAATGAATACGACAGCATTGACAGACGCAACTATGAAAGGTGTGAAAGGGTACGACTGCGAAACATTCACGCCGTGCCCTATACAAGAGGAAGCTTTGGAGAAGTTATCAAATAGCGTTTCTGTTTTAACTAGTTCCGAAACGCGAAAATTGTAATATAATGTTCGATACATACATACATAAAAATACCCAGTATTAGTGTAAATAGTTTTTTAAAATCTTCCTTAATATCTGTTCTTCTTCTTCGTGTCAATGCTTGGAGAATTCAGATAATATTTTGCCAGTATCTGTTGCCTTAATCAAGTCATCATGTGAGCCATGACGACGATTTTAGCGAGACGGCCTGAATCTTAGTTCTAACATTAAATGCCCCGAGCGGGACAGATATGACCCCGCTTTTCATAATTTTTTTTTTCTATGAACTTTGAAAAATGTTTTTAATTCATTTATTTTTTAATAAATTACTAACAATTTCAGAGACGAAAACCCTTATCCTACTTATATTATAAATGTGAAAGTTTGTGAGGATAGATGTTTCTTAAATTTTCACGCAAAAACAACTATTTTTTTTTGAGTGGAGGAACTCAATACCGCGCTTTTGCCTTGATGCTAGAGCGGAGAAATGAAAATATAAATAAATAATAATTCCCCCGAGTGGGGATTGAACCTACAACCGTCGCGTTACAGTCACACGCTTGTGTTGCTGCGCCTCGACGACCTCAAAACTTATTAATATTTTTAACCGACTTCAATATCCATAAAGTTTCCATAAAGAATTCAGCTAGCAGCTCCTATATTAAAATCATTGACACAGTTTTTTTTATATAATAGAAAAAAAAGATAAATATTATTTTCAACCTAAAAAAGAAAAAAAATATATAAAAAATAAATTTATTTTACATAAATAACATTCATCTGAGCAGTTTTAATGTTCTTAATTTTGACGCAATCCTTTCCTTTGCTTCGTCTGAGATGGGCCTCAGTGGTAAAGCTGGGGGGCCCACATTAATACCAGTCACCAATTCCATACTAGCCTTCATCACTGGGACCCACGGACCTAATGAATTATTTTTTTATTATTAGCTATCTATAATGTTATAATTTATAAAATATATATTTTTTTAAGTTAAATTTTGTGTGAAGCAAATCAAAAATCATCCCCACGCTGTATCCCTTACACACTGCTGTGTACGGCATACAGCGGGAAGCTGCGTGGAGGTAGGCAGAAGGAACTTAGTGTTAAGACACTCCGTTCCCCCCTTTCCGCCGAATTCTGGAGGCATAGCGTGTTGAGCGGCGATTGACGCTTGAAATGAAAGCGTCGCCTGTAATGTGCGTGATAAAGCATGAAGCCATAAAAAACTAAAATAATAATAATCAATACCTTCGACAGTGTGAGCTTCTACAGCCACACTAAGCTTTTCTTGTAAAACTCGAGCAGTTTCGATGTCAGCTTTGTCCATCGCATCAAGGATATCTTTTGCCAGTTGAGGGAAAATGTTATATGTTGTTCCTATACTGGACCGTATCCCTAGAAGGGCACCCGGAGCTAGCAACTGTGGATAAATAATTAATTTTTAATATATTTATGAGGCCTTCCCCAATTCTCGCCACCACACTCCATCCTCAGCTCTTCGGACCCATCCGCTTCCCGCCAACCTCTTTATGTCGTCGGTCCATCTGGCAGGGGGTAGGAATTGGGGAAGGCCTATGTCCAGCAGTGGACAAAAGATGGCTGCTGATGATGATGATGATGATGATACTTATGAGGCCAGTCGTGGCGCAGGGGCACAAAGTGTGACTGTAAAATCGACTGGTTGTGGGTTCGATTCCCACTCGAGGAGATGAAATATTAAATTTATATTTCCATTTCTTCGCTCTGGTGTCGAAATAAAGCGCGGCGTTAAGTTCCGTCACTCACTACGCAATGCCTCCATAATTCGATGAAAAGTGGGGAACGAAGTGTCTGAACACTAGATTTCCTCTGTCTTGAAGACTGTCGAAAATCTTAGATTAAAATAAATTTTTCATTGTAATTGAGCAGTTCGAAGTTTTCTTATAGTGCTACAGTATATTTTACTTACAGTGTCAGCTCCAAGAAACATTTCTTGACCAACTTGCAAAGATCTAAGAACTTGGGCGCCTTCGCTTAAATCGTTGGAGGTAAACTTTAAACCCTTAAAATTTGGAATGCGTGCTGTGGCTTCTTTTACAAACGCTGGCATATTTACTGAAAATATATTAAAGAAATTAATTTTAAATTATTAAATTTAATTTTATGTAAAGTGAGGGACGGAGTGTCCTATCACTAGGTTCCTATGCCTACCCTGCTGTGTGTGGGACATTTAAAAAAACATTTCATTTCCTCGACAGGAGATCAAAGCCACAACCATTCGCGTTTACAGTCGCACTTTGTGCCACTGTGGCATGAATGGTCTCCTAAAATACACCTAAAAATACTCACTTTCAACCTTGGACATGCTGGGTATATTGTAATATAAAACGGGCATGTTGGGTACAGCATTTGCTACTATTTCTACATATGAAACTAGCTCAGAAACCGACTGAGGCTTGAAGTAAAGCTCTGGGAGGGTCAGGAGTGAGTCTACATTCACTTTTGAACAGTATACAGCCTGTAATAATAATATTAATGTGTATTTTAACATTATGTTTCATTTTCATGACAGTTTTAAAATACTTAAGTATATTTTACTATTATATAATATCGTGGGATCAGAGTGTAAACATGCTAATGTCTTATTAAACAAACTAACAGGACCTTTGAAAACTATTTCATTTGATTTCTCTACTATATGATATAGAAAATATATGTCAATTTTGTATATATTTTTTTCACTTTCGAATGGTATAAAAAATTGTGCAGGCTTACACTGTAAGCCGATGATATTTTTTTTCGACAGAATTTCGTTATGGTTTTATAAAGCTAAGGTGATAATGGTACTTAAACAAAAATAAATTACAAACAACGTTGTAAAACACAATAATAAGATAACATTGGTGAAAACATACTGATAATATTAAGTAAATAAAACAAATTATATAATTTTATATTTTAGTAAACAAGAAAATGTTTACTATTAATAAATATTAATTTTCGTTGCCTAAAACTTCAATTAATTATAAAAACCGGGTTTTTTTTATCATTGCAGAATAGGCACTACGTTCTCCACTTCCCGCCGAATTCTGGAGCAATGCGTGCTGAGTGGCAGAACTCAACGTCGCGCTTTACCTCGTTGCCAGAGCGAGAAAATGACAAAATTTCATTTTCGTTATGGTAATCGAACCCACATCCATCGCTTTTACAAGAGTTTAGCACTTTTTCAAGAGTTTATAATCATAAGACGAAACGACGATTAGACGTAAACGGAAGAATTATATAAGTTTAATTCCAACTTGGGGAAGCTTCAAGAAGAGAGAAGATTACAAATTTTTATTCCCCGGCTAAACAAAACGCGGTGTTTAACTCCACCATAAAAAAATAGGCTATACTTACTAAATCAAGAACGTCAGCGAGTGGGGCACCACCCACTTGCACCATTATATGTAATCCCAAAGGCTTCCCAGTAATCACCCATTCGTCTATTACTTTTTTTCTATCAGAAACTGATAAAGACATGTGCTCTCCCGTCGTACCGCCCACTATATTAAATTGGTTAAAGCATTTATTTTGGAACGTAGGGCTCCTTTTGACGAACATTGAGTGTCAAGTGGCGGAACTCAACGCCACGCATTGTTTTTTTTTGTTCTTTATTTTTAGGGTAGGTAATAAAAATAATTAATTCCTACGATTGGGAATACAACCTACAACCTTCGCACTTACTATGCCGCTACGTTGACGAACGAAGGCTTCTCTACCTGTACCTATGGCAAAGGTATTTTAATTATTGAGGCCGTCATGGCACAAGTGCACAATCGTGTGACTGTAAATACGAAGGTTGTGGGTACGATTCCCTCTCGGGGAATGAAATAGAAATCAGCTTCACGCTGCATCCCGCACACAGCAGGGTCAGCAGAGGGAACCTAGTGTTAAGATACTCCGTTCCCCACTTTTCATCAAAGGGAATGAAATATTTAATATTTTAATTTTCTCGCTCTGGTAACGGGACAAAGCGCGGTGTTAGTTCCGCCACTCAACATGCAATGTCTCAACAATTCAACGGAATATGGGGAACGGATGGGTCTTAATAAAAAGTACCCCAACAGTCTGGTTTCTACCTATCTTCTTCTCAATACTAAAAATAGATGAAAATAAAGAAAAATACCTAGTACAGCATTGATTCCCTTGTCAACTAAGAATTTAGCATATTGCTTAATAACACCATAGTTGATACTATAGTCCTTATTCAATGGAGTAAACACTGGTGGACATAGACCTTGCACGTTAAAGGCAACCTGAAACAAATAGATTTATTTTGTAATTTGGCGGAACTTAACGCAGTGCTTTGTCTCGTTACCAAAGCGAGGGAAAAAAAATAATACGGAAACATATTGTATATATTTTATTTGGTATAAATATTTAGCTCATTTTGTATGTTTAGTTTAGCAATGAATCTAGTGAATTAATTAAATTCATTAAAATCCCGCTAAGTTCAAATTTTTATACATTTTCTTAATAAGTATTTTTCATTTTTAAGTGTGGAAAAACACTTTAAAAATGTTAAAATATTAAATAAAAATAATATTCTCTATTGCCAAGGATAATTCTAAGTAATTATCTTTGGGTAGCGACGTAGCTCGATGAGATCGTATAACTTAGTTAGTCAGAGAGTTTGGACGATATCCAAAGAGGCGCAGGTTCAAGTCCCGCTACGTTCAAATTTATATAAGTTTTTTTAATTTATATTTCTTTCCTAAATGTGGAATAACACTTAGGTGTTAAAAACAAGCTACAATTTATATAAGCATTAAAATAACATAAGACTTTTTATTTTACACAAAAAAAATATACAATTAACAAATAAACAACAAACAAACAAGCGGCCTTATCACTAAAAATTATATCCAAGCAACATAATCAGAAGAATCAATTGAGAACAGCGGGCACGGCGCTTTATGTAAACATTTTATTTAAGTTGGCTATAATACAATAATAAAATTTAAACGGGCGAAGCCGCAGGTAGCGACCTACCTAGTACATTTATATATATGTAAAAATAAATCCGCAATTAGTGAATATTTTATTGAAAATTAAAAGCAAATATTTAAAAGTATTGAAGACATACCATAGCGATAATTATATTATATAATATATAATGATTAGTTTACTTTAGCTTCTCACGTCCGATTGCAGCGAACACTAATGTTCTTATAAACAATAAACGATACATCGCGACGTTATCTATTGTAGAGTCAACAATTTTATGATTATATTATTTTGATTAAATTTTAAGACATTGTTAAGTTTTTTTTAAATTATTTATTTGCAATGCTCTGTAATTCATTAATAAGTTATGGCATCATTGTTTGGGGTGGAGCCAATAAGTCACTATTATTGAGAGTAGAAAGGGCTCAACGTGCTATTCTTAAAGTACTATTTTGTAAAGATTTTAGATACCCTACTGACACACTCTATAAAGAATTAGCAATGTTAAATGTAAGGCAAACATATTTATTGGCAATTTTAAAAGACCAACACAAACACTCAATCGTGGGAACTCATAATCAAAGAAGACGACAACACCTAGTGTTTGAACTTCCCACAGTTAAATCAGCTTTCGCACGGAAATTCTATCTCTCTCTGGCACCACACATTTATAATAAAATATCCAAATCCGTAAAACTTAAAAACCTCAATAATTATACATTTAAAAAAACAGTTGACAAATATCTTAAAGCACTAACATATAACGACACAGAAAAATTTATTAAACTAATATAATCATACTTAATACTCGAAAATGTTGGAAAAAATTAAACTAACTCATCGCTAAAATTAATCACTTCAGACACACACACGCGCACATACACACACTCACACACACGCACGCACACACAAATGCACACACACACAAACACGCACACATACAATCATATTTACATTTTACATATATATATATTTCCGCTTTATATTTTTTATTTTACATATAACTTTCTTAGCGTATATTATATAATTCTTTCATAGAAGTTTTTATTATTATATTTTAATATTATCAAGAAAATTCAAACACATAAATGGCTGCATCTAAACTTTTTATATGTACTACATTAGTAAGAAAACAAGTATGCGAGGAATACCATCCTACCGTCATACAGTAAAACTAGTTCGGAGGGTAGTGCTAATCAATTATTGTTAGCTTAACCAAAATTGTATTAATGTTAATTATACGCCATTTATTGTAATAGGTTAAGGTTTATATATAAATAAATAAATAAATAAATAAATCAATGACTTTACTTTTTTGCTTCACGCTCTATCCCGCATACAGCAGGACAAAGACAAAGGGAACCCAGTGTAAAAGATCGTTACACGTTCCAATTAACACAATTCCCACTTTCCGCCGAAATCTGGAGATTCTGAATACATAAAAAAATAGCATCTATGAAAAAGAATATTATAGATGTGTTAAGTAATAAATATAATTAATTAAATAAATATATCGATATTTTCAAAAAGGTGAGGACCTTAAATCAAAAAAAAACCTTTTCTCAGGAGAAAAGGTTTTTGAAAAATTTCGAGCTTGTATTTTTACGTACTTGATCTTTATTGCTGTGTGTCTCATTCTCATAAGAAGAGGTAGTAACCTCTATAATTATAGCGTCGTCTGAGAGTGGTATTGTCAGGTATTCTCCTGTTTCCGTCTCATCTATTTCACTTTCCGACAGCACTTGACAGTCTACTATATGAGGACCTGTGTCCGGTTTTAATTTTAATTCTCCGCTGACTGTTCTACATTTGATTAAATCTTCTGTGTTATTTTCTATCTGTAATAAAACATACAAGTTATTTCGATTTAAGATATGGTTTACCACATTTAGAGGCCAGTCGTGCCGCAGAGGAAACTTGAGTGTGATTGTAAATGCGACAGGTTGTGGGTTCGATTCCCACTCGAAGAAATTATTTCTTTCATATTATTATTTCTTCGCTATAATGACGAGACAAAGCGCGGCGTGCGCTATGACTGGTATCAACTAAATATCGAACAAATTACCATAAATTTAATTAAAGGTGATTGCACTACAATTTTTCTAAGCAACCCTGGTGTAATCTACATCTCATACAGTGTTTTTATTTTCGCGATTGCATCTTCAACTAATTAGCGAGTTCGCTAACAGTATAATAAATAATTAGCTTTATGTATCAATGCTCTAATATCGAAACCCAAATAATAGAATTATATTAGGCTTTTATAGAGTAGTTAACACTGTGGTTTCATTTAAAGTGGTGCTGACAATTCCACTCTGTATATTATTATAAATATTACGTATCAACATTCCTTATAGAAATTACGAAAATGTCGTAAAACATATTAGAAGTCATTATAATTGTCAGTCAATTTTGTGTATTAAATGAATAATCATGTAGTTCAAGCGGGAAAAGCCGCGGGCTGGCCGCTAGGTGTTAATATTATTTTTAATTGTCATTAGTCTAAATATATCTACTTTTTTTAATTTTTTTTTTTATTATATTTTATTTTTACCTTTTTTAAACATATTATGCTAAAACCCAAATTCATAGTACCAATAAATGGTATCCACTACAAGAAACATTATTCTCTTGAGTGACAGTGACTGCTGACACAAATTTTATTATATGCATACCAATATTGACACAACTTCTGGAAGTTGTAATTCTGCTGGTAGCAGGAAAAAATGGTTTAATGGTAAAATTATGACATTACCATGAAAGACAGAATATCGAAGGTATAGTATTGAAACATTATGAATTTTTTATTACATTAACATGTGGTATAATTGGCTTTGAAAAGAAGAAATTTGTGCCGCAGGGGCACAAGCTCGTGACTGCAAGTGTGAAAGGTTTATTTAATTCCAAAAAAAAATAACTATACCTGATCATTTTTTTGATTTACAGGTAAATCTTGTTCCTCAACAACATCTGGCACAGAATATGAGTGCAGTTTTTGTCTTTCAAGATCAGAAAACTTTGATGTGGTAAAATGTCTCGCACATAGGACTTTATTGGAATGATATACAGAGAGTAATGCTTCCAAAGTAGTCCAATCTTTAGCAGGCCAACAATATTTGGCCCAAGCCTGTGCTCTGAAGTTAAAAAACAATTTAAAGAAATTTATTGACCATTATTTTTTTGCACATCTCAAAGAGTAAGAAAGACCGTGATGAAGACCACCGTACCGTGGGTAAAAAATATCTATTAACTATCATCATAAATAAGGTAAAGTATTATTATAATAAAATATATAAATTAAATGTTTAGGAACTCATCACTTACTTGGTGATATTATATATTCCAGGCTTAGGAAACCTAAAATAGGAAATAGTCATATCATCAGCACGTGTTTGGCCACACTTAGCACATCTTCTATGGTTATTTTTAGACATTTTATATGATAGATTAACTTAAACTAAATATGTTAAAGAAATAAAATAAATTTAAATATGCAATTGTCACTTGTCAAATGTCAAGCGCCATGTGAATTGAGATTTGCCAGCTTAAATAATGTGTTTTATTTTTCAGTATAGTAGTGGTATAACGTCACCATATTATAACCTAGCCACCACGCAAGCCTAACATTCTATAGCCATGTTTGTAAGTTCTTGTTATTTTTATGTTTTTAATAGACATGACCATTTTGTGCTACATATGCAAAACACTAGTTTTTTTTTTATACATTCAATTATCCGAATGACTAACGACAACAATAAGTCCGGCTAATCTAGTTTCTACTGTTCTGTAACAGACAACTGTAAATTAAAGAATACAGGTACGCGCTCGCAAAAACAACAACCAAACCTTCGAAAATACTCAAAAAAAGCGTGATACAAAAAAATTACTTTATATTCTTGCTTTATTTGTAGTATTTGTTTCTATATTTGACTGTGTGCTACTGGCAACACTGTGAAAGTCCCTTATCCTATCAGTCAGCTGAGCGCAGTGCATTTTTTATTTTGATTTGATTTTCTTTTATTTTGATCACTTAAAATGAATACCATAGTGAGTGAATTGAGTATGAACGACTTAAATAATAAGTTTTTTGAGATAATGCAAAATGAAAGCAATGCGGAGGACGCAGCGAACTTTATTTATGAAAGTGTTTTTGACGATGTAACTTTAGGAGTGCTTTTTGAGTTCCATCATGGATTAAAAACAGGCTTAACTGAACTAATTGAGGGCGAAAAGGAAGAAGATGATGGATTTAAAATTGTTAATTCGCCAGAATGTGATGTATTTGGTTTCTCAATTCTAAAAAAGACTCCAGATTCTAATTGTTCTTGTCCGAACTGCGAGAGACCTGTATCTGCGACACGATTTGCCCCTCATTTAGAAAAATGCATGGGTAAGTAAGGGATTGTATAAAGTATAATTTATAATTAAGTTTTCAAATATTAAATATATTTATGCAACTTGTGCTACTCTTAATGGTAAGGTATTGATAGTACTTACATATATGTTTGCCATCTGAACGAAATTAGAAAGAACTTCAATATTTTGTTAAATTAAAGTGAATTATTAGTGAAACCTAGTGAAACTCAATGAATATTTTTTTTTATACAATTCCAATTTATCTCTCATGAAACTATTAGCTATTTTATTTGTATAATTATTTATGTAGAAAAATCTATGTTTCTCAAGGTATGGGTCGCAATAGTTCAAGGATAGCATCTCGTCGTATAGCTTCTAACAGTCGAGAGCCTACCTCCTATGCAGGGCTGCTTAGTGACGATGAAGATGATGCAGATTGGTCAGGTGCATCAATTCACAGTGATAGAAGAAAGAGAAGAATCAAGAACAATAATAATAAACGGCCTAGCAAAGTGCATAAGTAAGTTTGTAATATTTTTAAATATTTAGCCCTTTTTTTTTTAATAGCACATTTTTACTTGTATTTTTAATTTCAGTGTTAAGTTCAAACTCTAAATAACTAAATAACATTTATATCACTATTGTGTTTTAACATGCATAAATTGCAACATTATTTATCTAAGCTATATAAGTGACATAGTGTTCTTTTTATTTCAATGTTATTTGAAGCTGTCAGTTCATAAGTCTAAAAGACATATAACACTATTTAAAAATATAAAGAGTTAGTGTTAACTCAAATGTAATAGTAAAAAAAATTAAAACTGACATAACATTTGCTTAAGTTCCTTGTGACTTAAAACATCTTAATACTAACATTTATCCATAGGAATAACAATGGAAACCACAACTCAGATACTAATGATGGCGGAGCAACCTACGAAACAATGTCTGCTAATGAAAAGAAAAACCTTTTGCTCCAAATCTGTGGAGTAGTTTCGGAACATACTAAGAAATTGTGCACAAGGTAAGTCAATACTTTGGCTTAGTAGTCAGGGTGTTATTAATTTTAGTAATAACTTAAGCTTTTCTCAAGTTAAACTATTTTTGTTATTAAAATTCTAGGGTGGGCATGAACCTTCTCCTATTTCTATGCCCGTGGAGATTATGGACCTTTCCCCTATTTCTACACTCGCTTGACTCATCAAACGGGTGCAGAAATAAATCATAATAAGATGGAATAATTTTTAAAGGACTCAAATTAGCAAAAAACATATTAGACCTTTTTTGTAGATTGTTTAATTTCCTACAAGAATATATATTGACTTTACATCTTTACTATTACACATTACTTTAATCACAACAAAGTTTCAAAGAAAAATACAAATTCTCCTTGTTATTTATATTTTCACTATAATTTAGAAAAAAAAGAAAGATTTTTTTTTGCCTACCCTAATATATATATATATATATACATTCCAGATCAACCCGTTGTCCTCAACACACAGAGGAACAGCGACGAGCATTAAGAAACAGTGTTCTAGAACCTTCCACGCCTGAGTCTCAATTGACAACAGCAGACGAGGCAGGCTCTCCTCCCGACTCCAGCCCCTCGTCCTCGTGCTCCTCCTCCAGCAGGAAGAGGGACAGGCACCGCGCAGCGCCCAAGAAGAATAAACGAGTTAGAGATCTGTCACCCAATAGTAGGGATTAAAACGAAATGTGTCTCTGTCTAACATAATAAAGATTTTGTTGAGCTTTTGTGTTGGTGGCCGCCCTGAATTTAGGCGTGCTGAACTTTTGTGCATTGTACACTCGAGAAGAAACTATTCCAAAGTAACAAAACCCCAAAATCTAATTCTGCCTAGCCTTCGATCATACTGTAATAAAGTTTATGTTGACTTTTTTAAACATAATTTGAAGGTTTTATTTTGTTGAGCCAAACTTTAATATATATTATGTATTATACATACCACAAGAGTATGTACTATAAAAATTTCCAGCTGTTCCAGGTAATTTTTCCAATAAAACTTACAAGTTTTTTTGCCATATTATGCATTCAAAGTGAACGTAACAATAGCGTCATCTAGTTTTCCTTTCCATCTGTATCTCCATCGAGTTAGTGCTTGCTTAAAACCCACTTTAATTTCCAAATGAAACGGAAAATCATTAAAGTTAGATAAAAATATTAATGAATTATATTACATATTAGTCAGTGAATCAAGACTAAAAACCAGAATAACTATTACTGACTACTGGCGTCCATTAAATTAAGGAATAGTATATAGTTAGACATGAAAAAAGTATCGACCTTGGTATCGAGTACATTGCCGATTGGGGCCGTCGTGGCGCAGGGAGCAAGGGTGTGACTGTAACGCGACGGTTGTGGGTTCGATCCCCACTCGGTGAAGAGAAATATTTATTTACGTTTATATTTCCATTTCTTCGCTCTGGTGTTGAGGCAAAGCGAGGCGTTGAGTTCTGCCACTTAACACGCAAAGCCTCCAGAATTCGGCAGAAACGGAGTGCCGGAGTAACGGAGTTCGGGGAACGGAGTGTCTTAACATTAGGTTCCCTCTGCCTACCCTGCTATGTGTGCGGGATACAGCGTGAAGCTGATATACATTGCCTTTCGATACCGATACTTGTACTTATGAAGTAATTTTTAACAGATATCGTATCGAATAAATTATCCAGCTAACATGACCCTTCGGTTCATACTTATGCTAGCAACATCTGACTCACACGCACTCTTCCTTTGTATTTGAGGACCGGAAATCGTAATTAGGGAATATTTTTAACATTCTAAATTATCTTCTAATTACAATTTAATACGAATAATAATAATGAGTACTTAAATTAGTTACAATATTATTAAAAGATCCCGAAACCACCTTTCACCAAGACAATTGGAAACATTTTTATTATTAAGTGATTGTAAGGAAGAATGGGATTTATAATTTTTTTAATTTTTGCTAGTTACTGACTGACTTTGACGAGCTAACGTATACACATTAGACCCTAAGAAAAGTACTCTATACTTCAATTTCTTCAATAATTATATTTAAAAAAAAAAAAACTTGTTTTCATAATATTTTTTATTAATGTTCTGTTCAACTGAAACTACACACGTAAAGTTGACGTCAGTGACGTGTGACGTTACTTACTGACTGACATTGACATGCTAACATGTACGCTTTGAGCTCTAAGAAAAGTACTCGATACTTCGACGTATCGATAATTCTGTTATCAACATAAATTATTACTTATATGAGTACGATACTTTTTTTTCGATACTGCTCATGTCCCTACCTGCGCCGCGATTGGACTCAAAAAAAAATTGACATGGTTGACTTGAAAATATCGGGATATAATTATAAATTCAACACACAAATAAATGCCCACATAAAAGAATAAACCATTGTTTATTAGCATAATAGTAACCATTAAATTATTTACATTAACATATTAGAGATATCACATAACACAAGTCGAATAAACTAAAATGTTGATATCCAAAACTGTAAGTACATATTCACGATCTTTGGAATGGGGACAAAATTAATAAAAATCAGAGAAAGAAATTTAAAAAAATCAAAATGTCCAATAATAAGCGGTATTAGAATATGAAAAAAAAAAAGTCTGTAACATGATCAAATACTAACATTAAATATTTTATATGTATATAAAAGATTACTGTGTTATTATTGTTATTGAACATTTTTGGCGAATATATCAAGTGAATTGAAACAAAAAGTATGAAACTTAACATTAGATTAGTTTATAAACATGTAAAGAAATAGACAACTATAGTATTTTTTAATATACATATTTTATTTTTCACTTTTAAGTAGTACATAAAAGGTATAAATATTTAAATTTAAAAGATATTGTAATAAGTATTTTCATTTTATTAAATTGTTAAATTAGATAATTATTCGAGAATAATAACACACTTCACGCCTCGACATAACTGATTGTGACATGTCACCATGATATAAAAAATACACTTTATTATTATTAAAATTATCGTTTATTAATATTATTTTATTAATAAACGTTTTATCTCAAAAACTGCCATTGTTGTACTAGAAAATAAGACAAAAAGTCTATTTCTTTACTTGTATGATATAAAGTTACTATTTTAAGCACAAAGATATGTCCATAAAAGACTATTATTGTTTGTGCTCGATCTTTATCACTATTATTTATTTAATACTTAAAATTAACTTGAATGATGTTAAAATGTATGTATTTATTTATCCGATTATAAAAGTTGATTATACATTACATTTTTAATATAAATTAAGAAATAAAATTCTGTTTCTGTCGTTCTTGAAGTTGGTAGTCAGTCATGAATTATAGAGTATTCTATAATTTTCAATAATAATATATATAATAATTAATTATTATTTCATTTTAATGATTATTTTTATAAGCGGCTATCATTATTCCCTTAATAGTAATCCAAATCGCGTTAAAACATTAAAATCTGCAATATTTTCGAACAAGCAACGATATACTAATTATATTACATAAAATTACTAGGAACCGAGCCAGTCACTGTGAGCCAGTATATTTGTATAACATCTATTGTTAAATTATTGCTATTTTATAAGCGGTATGAACTATGAAACAGTTTTTGAAATAGATTTCCAAAAACTTTACTAAAAATGCTTTTAAAATGGGCGGAGAACACGAAATGTCTTAGCACTATTCTCTCTGAACTGTATTCTCTCTGATCTAGATACAATAAAAATCGAACAAAATTTCAAATTTCTCTTAATACATTTAAAAAAACATTAAACAAACAAATATTTGATTCAATACGATTGTATTAGATCCACTTCCTTTGCTAAAGGTATTAAAAAAAATAACTAAAAAGGCAATATTTTCAAAATCAGTAAACTATAAATTAATAAGAATATTTTATATGGTTATACTTATGATTGAAACAAAAATGTATAAACTAATAAATATATAAATGTATTGAAAAGCTTTAAAGTTGTTAAAATTATAAAAAAAATGTTGTAAAATGTTATTCGCGTAATAAAGACTGGACAAGGCCCTTAATAATAAATTCGGCTAACGGTTTAAAATATATAAAATAATCGCTTATCTCACATATCGATATTGTGAAATTGATTTTAAAATTTGCCTACTTACATTAAAAATAGATAAAAAGTTCGAATTAGTATAATTTTGTAAAGAAAAAGAAATACAATATTAGATAAGCGATAATGAACGTATTTAGAACAATAATGGTGTAAGTGTACTCATAGCATAAATATGTAAAAAAATATAATGGAAAAAAAATTAAATATTGAAGTAATTAATAATTATGTTTTATTTTTAATAAATGTTCATTTTACACCATTAATATTAAAATTTCTTTGTACATACATACTGTATATAACTATATAGTTATATATAAATTTATATAAAGCGTAGTGTATAAAAAGAATACTGTTACTAAATTACAATCGGCACCTATTAACTAAAAGTAGCATTCATTTTACTTAAAATTGACAATTTAATCAAACATTTATATAGCATTCTTGATTACTTCATCAAAAGAGATTTATTAATTTATTAAAAAAAACATTTACTTATGTAATTTTACTTGATTGTAAGTCAGTGTATATATATAATTTATTCTGCGTAATTTTTTAAATCAGCTTCACGCTGTATCCCGCACACAGCAGGGTAGGCAGAGGGAACCTAGTGTTAAGACACTCCATTCCCCACTTTCTGCCGATTTCTTGAGGCATTGCGTGTTGAGTGGCAGAACTCAACGCCGCACTTTGCCTCTACACCAGAGCGAAGAAATGGTAATATAAACGTAAATAAATATTTTACTTCCTCGAGTCGGGATCGAACCCACAATCATCGCGTTGCAGTCATGCGCATGTGCTGCTGCGCCACGACATAGTTAAAAAAGAAAATGGCGTCAAGAGATATTACAAAAAAAAACATTTATTGATCATTAAAATTTTTATAATACAATAGTAATTTAAAGTCATTTAAAAAAAAAACTTCCTAGATTTTTATAGTGTATTGTATTTTACAAATCAAGCCCTTTCATTTGATATCCATATTAAGTGAGTTTTGGAAAAAATCATAATATTTCATATTAATTTGGCGGCCATTTTACATTAACAACAATATTGGTCATATATAATTTCATTGTCAATTTTATTTTTCATTGAACTGAAGTCGTAATCCAAATTTCCGCTCAATCTGAAACTGGGAAGTAGGTCACAAGTACACAACTAACACTGTAAAAGTTTGAAATAATGTGAAATAATCAAGAACACCAAATGGCAAGTGTTTTAAAAATGCTACAAATATATAGACACATATTTATCTAACATGGACATATGTATGTGTTAATCCGCATTGATGATCGACTCCCGGCCTTGACCCACGCCTATGTACTTCACTGTAAAAACAAAAAATATTAAATATAAATTATTTAAATAAAATCAGCTTTACGCTGGATCCCGCATAGAGCAGTTTAGGAAAAGGAAACCGAATTTTGGAGCCATTATTGTTGAGTGGCAGACTTGACGCCGCGATTTGCCTCGACACCACATCGAAGAAATGAAAATATTCAATATGTCATTCCTCAACTGGAGATCGAACCCACAACCCGTACCTATACAATCCATACCTATATTATAAATTCGAAAGTAACTCTGTCTGTCTGTCTGTCTGTCTTTTACGCAATCAGGCCCAAACCGCTAATTTAATTGTAATAAAATACTCATATAGAGATACATGAGGGTACCGGGATGAATATAGGATACTTTTTTTTCTTATATTTGTAATATTGTTGATATATATTAATATATTAAAATACTTATAAATTTGATATGCAATTTATTCCGCCATATTAATAACAACCGCCGTTGCTAAGCAACGATTTGCAAAGTTTGTTGTTAGAAAATGTCACCCAAAATGAGCTTGCTTAACGCATCTCTCTATTGAAAACTAAAAATAATTTGATAAATATATTCGTATAGTTCAAGCGGGCGTAGCCGCGTTCGGGTCCACTAGTAGATATATATAAATAAGTATAAACTTACCAGGCACTTGTAAATAATCCTCAATAGTCCTGACATAGTTTCTGGCCGCTTCTGGCAGCTTGCCCATTTCCCTTACATTCTCAGTACTACACGCCCAACCGGGTAAAGTCAGGTATTCCACCTGGAATTTATTTTTAATATGGGAAATATGAATATGAAGATAAGATATGATATGAAGGTAAGAAATGAAATGTTAATATAATTAATATTATATTAATTAATAATATAATATTAATATTTTTTACATTTTCTCTGTTGTATAATTGCAATTTTAATTTGTCATTAAAAATTTTATTTAAATACATACATAAACTTATTTAATTACTCATGTTATTTTTAAATCATCCAACACTATCCTACATTTAAGGTAATATTTTAAAATAAGTCTCTAAAATACCCCACTAAAATATCTACAAACCTTTCTAAATTTCTAAATATGACACATTTATAGTTTAAATAGATTTAATTTTTAATAATTCTAGATTTAAAAAATAAGCGAATATAATAAAACTTACTTCAACATTACTTAATTCAGGCATTGAAGATGGGAAATAATCAATTTTCTTTCCATTCACTTTATAAGCCACACCCACTTTGATCTCTTTCAAAGTGTCTAAAATGTCCAATTTTGTTAGACATAAGCTGAAAATAAAAAGACAGTACAGTAGCTGTTGACGCCGTTACCATTGAAACATTTACATATGTCACTTTATAAAATGCAGTATAATTATTATCAAAACATATGGTAGTGTATGTGTTATATTTATTTTATTATTATGAAGTATTTCTATTATGTTAGTGACTTTAATAGTAGCAAAGGCCAATCTCTTCTGATTGGGGGGAGGGGAACTTTCCTCCCTAGGCTGACAGAGGCAAGAGACACTAAAATATTAAATTAGAAACAATACTAACGACGTATATCCGTTGACAATGGCTGTGTATTTGACTACAACGAGATCGAGCCACCCGCAACGGCGCACCCGTTTCGTCGTAACGCCCACCTCATGACCTCGCGATTGGAGCAGCTCGCCGGTCTCCTGGAAAACATAATATGTATAGAGGATTTTAGTACTTGTGCATATATTCTTAACATACTTAAATGATATTCTAAAATGGGAAAAGAAAAAGGAGATTAAGATTAGGGCCAATCCATTAAAACAGCTGTTATTTTACAGCAATAAAAAAGAAGTGTCCTGACTGTCGGATACAGCATAAAAAAATCAGCTTATCAATATCACAAACACAAAACAAACCAACTAACATCATGCAACTCGGTGGGGAAAGGCCCATCCCCCACCCTCGTGGTGTACGCCTTCACCACGCCGAACACGTCCCCTATGAGGCTGGGGGGCAGGCCTAGGCCGGTGCAGACGCCGCCTATGCTGCAGTTGGATGACGTGACGTAGGGGTATGTACCTGGGGGAAACAGAAAAGTAATAATAATGCTAGGGCAGTGATTTGTTATAGTTTTTATTATTAGTTTAATATTGTCATTATATAATATAGTATTAGTAGCTTTATGTGTATCCGACGTTTTTTCTTTGACGAAAATATTTGCAAAGTGTATTATAGGCACCGCCTATTTTTTTGAAACATTGCATGTTGAAGTACGGCAAAGCAAATCGTGGCAATACCGCGCTTTACATTGTTACCAGAGCGAAGAAATAATAATAATTAATTATCCCGCATGAAAATCAAACTCACAACAATCGCGTTTACCCACAAACACAATCCCACCACACCTATACGACTAAAAATAAACAACAATTTTAAAAATAATTCAAAAATTACCAAAATCAATATCCAACATGGCGGCATTGGCCCCCTCTACCAGCACCTTCTTCCCGCTCTTTACTTCCTTGTGCAAGTAGGACACTGTGTCTTTGACTAATGGTCGTATTTTATTTGAATATTCTTTATAATTGGATAATTCACTTTCAATGTCTAATTCTAGAGATGGAAACATTCGTTTGTAGTTAGCTGCTAGTGTACGGAACCTGAAATTAATGAAAAAAATGTCACTAACCTCAACAACTACTTTTGCCTTAATAATTAAATTATATTCTTAATATAGTTGGGTACATTTTTAAAATGGATCTCTTAAATAGATTTCAAAATCAATATTGGTCTAGCCACAGAAAATAAAAATATATGAAAACTTATCCGTTTTCGTTAGTGAAAAACAAAAATATTGGTCTATTACTAGAAATGATGCATTTTAATATTAAATCTTCAGTATAAGGACGTATTAAAGAAGGGATACGAGTATGTTATAAAGATCATCAAAATAAACGTTAACTAACTTACTTGTCCTCAAAAATACTGAAATCTCCCATCAAATCGCCTATCCTGATGCCATTTCTAGTGGCCTTAGACGAATATGTGGGGCCGATGCCTTTCTTGGTGGTTCCCAGCGAATTTTTGCCCTTCTCAGCCTCTTGGAGGCCATCGACCTATAAAAATAATAAAATAAAATAGAGATCATTGCTTATTTGTTCTCTTTTTATCAACGTAGTAACAAAAACTACAATAAATTTCAAGCAAAAGAAAATCATTCACTTTGAGTTGTAAGTAATTACTTTTGTCTAGATTCGCCCATCATTTTTCTAAACAATAGGTGCTTACTTTACTATACGTATTTATAATAAAAGTAAGCTATTGTATTTAGAATAGCTGAGATCTGAGTTAAGAATATAATTATAGTAATTAATTATTAAAATCTCACGTTTAATATTCGAAGCATTATAATATTTTTTAATTTTTTTGGCTTCATTGTATATATCTATATATATAAAATCGAAAGGTCACTCACTCATCACGAAATCTCAGAAACTACATGTGTTAGGAATCTCAAATTTTGCATAGGAGTTACTTATAGGACGTAGGTGCTCGCTAAGACGGGAATTTGCAATATTCGACTTCTAAGGGGTTGTTTTTGGGGTTGAAAGTTTGTATGAAACTTCGTTACTACAAATACTATGAGTCTCAAATTTTGCATGGACGTCACTTATAGGACGTAATCACTCATGGAGACAGAAATTAATAATAAAGTAGTTCAAGCAGGCGAAGCCGCGGGCGGGCCGCTAGTTATAGTATATAGCTTCGTTGTATTCCGCACATAACAGGGTAGGCAAAGGTAACCTATCGTTAGGACACCCATTTCTATTAAGACACTTCCGTTTCCCATTTTCCACCGAGTTCTGACAGCAACGCATGTTGAGTGGCGGAATTCAACGCTGCGTTTAGCCTCGTTACCAAAGCGAAGACACGAAACATTTAATATTCTTATCGTGTGGGAATCGAACCAACAACCTGTCGCGTTTAGTGGCATATATTATATTTCTCGTATAGACATTAAAAAATATAATAGTCTGCTGATATAATGAGATGGTAGCATGTGATGTTAAAAAACCAGGACCTAAAATTCAAGAATGAACAACATGTAAGAATTAAGATACTCTTTTCTAAATCAGCTTCGCTGTATCCCGCACACAGCAGGGTAGGCAGAGAGCCAGAGTAGGTAGTGTTAAGGCACTCGTTCCCCACTTTCTGCCGAATTTTGGAGGCTTTGCGTGTTGAGTGGCAGAACTCAACACCACGCTTTGCCTCGACACCAGAGCAAAGGAATGGAAATATGAACGTAAATAAATATTTCACTTCCTCGAGTGGGGATCGAACCCACAACCGTCGCGTTGCAGTCACACCCTTGTGCCGCTGCGCCATGACGGCCTCACACTCTTTTCTTCTCTTAGATAATATTATAAAACAATTCTAGATTTATAAACACAGGACTCAATTGTCAGTACAATGAACTTGCAGTAAAGTGGCATGAAATGAAAACTGAATAATTAATTTCAATACCGATCGGTACCAGAAATTACCGGTAAAGCTGAATTAATTTAAATATTACGATATACATTTAAATTACATTAATTGATACACAAATAGGACATATAAGAAAGTTATTACGTTTTTATCAACCAAATTTTTATCTTTGAATAATTAAATTTTTATAATTATATTGTATAAACATTTATTATTTGACGTAAACCCTCTTCAGATAATTGAGCTCATTTGAATAAATTATGTATCTTACATCGGTAAGCATATTTTAAAATGACTGGATGAAAACAATATATTTTTTTTCAGGTGTACTCCTGTACATGGCAAGAAAACTCAATATCAATAGTTTGTTCTTCGATACGACTCAACGCACAAAAGTTCGTTGCAGGTACGAGTCCCACTCGGGGGAATGAAAATGAAGATGAAGAATTGATAATCAAAAACAAAGAAACCGAATCTATAGCCGAACCTACGATTTTTGGCCGAAACTGGCCAAAACCGAAACCGAGTCCTCGGCACAGTCACTACTTAAAACTAGTGGCCCTCCCACGGCGGGATATAAAGTAGCCTGTATGTGTGAAAATTCCATCCTACAGATAACAATTTTCAAGTATTCTAGTATCGTCTTCTAGTTTTATTTATATGTAAAGAAAATATTAATACCTCAAGCTCAAAAACCGATACAAACATAAGAACTACCTGTTGGTGGAAATCGAAGACCAGATGCGCTCTGTCCGATATTATGAGGCGTTGCTGCCACTCCTTCATGCCTTTCAGCTCGTTCTTCTTCAACTCCTCGAAAAGACCGGGCAGGTGGATGACTACACCGTTGCCTATATATAAAAAATATAAAAGTAGGTTAGGTATAAAATATAAATTCGTATTTTAATTGCAATAATTTTATGAGAAATGGTGTTTTAACGCTAGATTCCTTCTGGTAAGTTAAGTTACGTTACGTAAGATAAGTTAAGTTACGTAAAGTTGGAAAAAAAAAAATTTTTTTCTTAGAAGCATTATTTTTAATTAATTAATGAGTAGAGGAGTACCTAATGGCTAACAATATTTTATCTATTGTTTGTAATGTATGTCTCTAATAGTATCTAATAGTTGGTATATGAAAATCCCTACAGAGATTGGGGATGGCAGTCTTAGATCTGCTTCGAAATACCTATGCTTAATATAATTTATCTTAATCCTCCTTCTTTTTTTAGCTGCAGGCAAATAGAACGTAGTGTTAGGACACTCATATCACCATTTTTATCACCATTTTCCGCCGAACTTTGGAAGAATTACGTTTTGAGTGAACTCATCTTTGCGCTTTACCTCGACACCAGAGCGAAGTGTTAAAAATATTAAATATTTCATTTCCTAGAGTGAGAATCCTATCCAAAACCTTAACCTACCAACCTTTTCTTTATATTGTAATACTGTTATTAAGTAACATTCAATCAATTTCCCCAATTTGGCTATGACATAAAAATACCTAAATTTAAGCGGGCGAAGCCGCGTACATCTCGCTAGTTATTCACATTAAGATTTACGACCGACTTTAGGTAATGTTTCGCAATGGTAATATTATTCCAGCATTAAGTTAGCAATTTACAAAATTAGTTTGCGTGACGTTCAAAGTTAAAAAGATGACTATTGTTTCTTTAAACGAAAACGTTCACATTTCGATTTATTCTTGTAATACCTTACTGTCCTTGTAAATAATTATTTGAAAGACGAAAATTGTAGACCATAAATTTTGTATTAACTTCATAAAAAAACGTTATGGATTCGATGATAATAATTTTTAATGACATTAAAATGAATATTAGCATATTTTATTACTTTGGTTTATGTTAATTTTGTATACACAGCAAATTAATTATAAATAAAATTAATTTTTATGTCGAGGCATTTGATTTCTGCTATTCTACACGCAATGCCTACAGAAACCACCAGGGTTGGCAGAGAGAACCTAGTGTTAAGACACTCCGTTCCCCACTTTCTGCCGAATTCTGGAGGCATTCGCTTTGCCTCGACACCAGAGCGAAGAAATGGAAATATAAACATAAATAAATTTCACTTCCTCGAGTGGGGATCGAACCCGCAACCGTCGCGTTACAGTCACACCCTTGTGCCGCTTCGACACGACAACGGCTCCGATTAAAAATAAATTACTTGTATATTTTAGCAGTAATTTTTTCTCGCCCACAAACTACGGTAGATAAGTTACTCAGTAAAAACTTTTTAAAAGTATTTCCAAGTAATTGTTTTCTTCGAGTCAACCGAAATGAAAATGTCATAAATCCGAAAAATATTACTATTAATTTGGACTCAACGATTATTTAGGCATGCTTTATTAACCGTACCTGCCGTGTCTCGGTACTGGGTACTATCAAATTTAATTTCCGTATCCGTTTTTGTTCTTGAATAATCATAATTTTGTTTGGTTAAAACATTTTCTGTAATAACTGCAAGTATTAACGTAACCAATCACGCTTCCCAGCTTTATGGTTTGTCTCTCATAACCCTGTTATACGGAGGGTAGTCAGTGGAAACCTAGTGTCAAAATATTCCGTGCTTTGTCTTTTATCTATATGTATAACTGAAACTTCCAATTTATTTTGCCTATTAATAATATATTGCCAATAATTATAATTGTAATACAAAATAAGCCATACTTTTTGTAAATTTACCTACACAATAAAAAACGTAATCACCTCACCAACTAGTTCTTATCAGAAAACTTATATTTTAATTAATTAAAGAAACGACAAAGTATAAAACAGTACTAATTTACAGTATGTAATTATCGATAAGCTATTATAATTACAGGTTATTTTATGGACTAAAAACAACTTTAACAATATAACGTTTTTTTTTATTTTTCTTTCTTTACGCTCCTCGGTACAGGGAGCATTGCCCACGCACCGCCCAAATTTATTCTTCACTTCATTTCCCCCAGTAGGAATCGAACCCAGCATGGTTTATTATTTTTTAAATGAATAATTTGAAAAATATCATACCTATAACTGAGATGCATTTTTGATTGATGATACCACTGGGAAGGAGATGGAAGTCGAACTCCTTGCCGTCGACAACGACAGTATGACCGGCGTTGTTACCACCCTAAAATAAAACAGACACATGAAAAATATATTCTTTTAGTGTGTTAAGTAAAAAAATATATAAGTTTCTGATATAAAAATACACGATGATAGGATTATAGCTTCAAATTACAATTGACTGTTTTTGTTTATAATTTGTCTACATTTTCACGTTTCTTCCAGAACAGAGGAGAGGACCGAGGGAACCTAGTCAGTTTCCCACTTTCCGCCTGATCTCTCACATTTGGGTAACCTATCATGTAATATTTGGGAATTAATGAAATAAGAATAAGTAGTCTCTCGTTGTGATGTTTATATCATTTTTTTTGTCAATGCATCGCATTTTATGAAGAAGCTTAGTATCAAGACTGCCTTTTAAAGATATTATCATAAATAGGAAACTTTATAAAAGTAATAATTGAGGCCGTCGTGGGTTCGATCCTCGCTAGGGGAAATTAATTATTTATTAATATTTTCATTTCCACGTTCTGCCACTAAAGCAAAAGCCCGGCGTTGAGTTCCATCACTCAACATATAATGCCTCGAAAAATATTGCGAAATGCCTAGTGTCTTAACACTAGGTTCCCTCTGCCTACCCTGCTGTGTGAAAAATACAGCGTGACGTTAAAGTAAAGAAACCTTTATAATAAAAGTAATAAAACAGATCCACTTTCATTATAAACGAGCTCGCCATTTCATCATTGTGAACAAAAAGTAAATAATAACAACTTCAATTACTAAAAGACCTTGTAGACAGACATCTATTAGAGATTTCACTCGAGTGTCGATCGCAATCGATAAGTTTACGATAGTCGCCACGTGATATTATTTTTTTGTACTTGCAAAATATCTTCAATGTAAGTTAAACAATAGACTCGAGCTCTGGAATATACTATATTTCTTTTAGCTTCACAGTTTTTCCCGAATAACAGGTGTTACACACTACATTTCCATTAAGGGAGCTCCGTTCCCCACATTTCTCCGAAGTCTAGAGGTATTGCGTGTTGAGGGGCGGAACTGAACGCATTTTCAACACAATTTCATTTTTTCGAGTAAACTCCTTATTGTCCGATTTGCTTGACAAATTTCACGTATTTGAACGATATAATATTTTCATAGTATAAATCTAACGTCATATAACTCAAAATTTACAAAATTAACTCATGATCGTAATTTTTAAAGGATTTGTGTTAAAGAAAATTTTAATTTGTACTTGTTTTTAATTCACATGGCTATGTGTATAGGTACCTACTACTCTTATTATAATGCAGTCGTATTAAGACTGTCGTGGGGTTCGATCCTGACTTAGAAAATTAAATATGTAAATAATTTTCAATTCAACGCTCTTGTCTTAAAGGCGGCGTTAAGTTTCGCTACTCAACTGGCGATATCTCCAAAAGTGGAAAATCCCCCTAACTACCGCTGCTATGCGAGAAAAAGCATACAGTTCAAAAAAGTAATACCTACAAGGAAATTTCTTGGTGAAAAGTCATATGATGATCTCACATGCTTTAAATTATGTACATAATATGTCAATTGTATACAAAGTTATTATTTTATCTATATGGCTAACACTTTATTAAAAAAATATACTGTCTTTACGTAGGGTATTACGTAGGTAGATAAATTATGTTTCAACAAACTGTTAATTATGTTTTTTTATATATATCCATACCTATGTTATAAATTCGAAAGTAACTCTGTCTGTCTGTCTGTCTGTCTGTCTGTCTTTTACGCAATCAGGCCCAGACCGCTAATTTAATTGTGATAAAATACTCATATAGAGGTACTTGAGGGTACCGGGATGAACATAGGCTACTTTTTTTTCTCATATTTGTAGTATTTTCGATATATATCAATATATTAAAATAATTAATTTGACATGCAATTTATTCCGCCATGTTAATAACAATCGTCGCTACGCGTTGCTAAGCAACGGCTTGCAAAGTTTGTTGTTTTAAGAAAACGTCACCCAAAGTGAGTTTGCTTAATGCATACATGGCGCGCGCCGATATAGATTTGTATACATTAACAAAAATTACATGATTTCTATAATTTGATATTCATCTTTATGAAAATAAATATAATAGTCACTTTTAGCATTTCATCTAGATGGAAATTATAGTTTACTGTATAACATTCTAATAAATAATTAAGATGTCACTGATTCCAGATGACCTAGCCTACGGGTGGTATAGTATGACCGACGCGAACGGGCAGATGACTTTGATGATTTTGTAAATTTTTATGTATTTTCGAATTACTATTATTTTTTATGTAATTATTTGCTGCTTATAATTTAATTTATCTCAGTTCGGTTATCTACACCGATGTTCACACTTAAAATATCGTAATTTTAATCATTTGGGATTTTATTTAATATTGTTCGCAAAAATTAATAATTATTTAATATAGAAAAATGTTTAGTACGCGCGCACGGCAAACTTTAGGTACTTTTTCTAATATTAAGAATTTCCTTTAGTTACTTTTACTTCTTTTGTTTGTTCCTTTCGGTTACTCAGATATTTTTTCTAATAATAAATCTCGACTTATTATTATTTTTTAACTTATTTTAATTATTTAGGCTTATATTTTCGCGGGCGTAGCCGCGAGCGGGCCGCTAGTATATATATAAATTATATGCCAAGAAAAAATCTATTATTTATTTCTTTATATTTCTTTCTTCAATTGGCTAAACAGAAAATGTGCATTACATACAAATATCATCATTTCCATGATTATAGAAACTTAAGTTTTTATGGTAACATAAGTAAGCTATGATAGTCTCCAAGAGGTGTGGCTTCAAATTCCACTACATTATTTTTTTTGTTTCTAAAAAGTATTGTATGTTATTTAAATATAATAATTCATGT
>HE670662.1:12434-41166 GCA_000313835.2 Heliconius melpomene melpomene | reverse complement strand
AAAAATTTTAAAATAGTTATATGAAAATTTAAATATTTTTATCAATATGTCGCGACCCAAATGGTGTAATTTAGCTACAAGGGCGAATATTTATATTTAAAATATAGCCATAGTTTGATTAGACGTAAATGTTTCAAAAATTAGCAAGAAGAAGGATAATGGAGTGGTGAGTAATGTGTTAAATATTAAACATTTAATATGAGAAATACATACATGTATAATGTTAAATATATTGCGATATTAACATTTCTTGGTCAATAAAACACTATTGTGTTATACTAATTACCTACTTATTTTTTTTGTTATCTTTTTTCAATTAATTTGTATCTGTACATTTGTTGTTATATATCACCAAAGTAACGAATAATTTGCTCATGAAATAATTTTTCACGCTATTTTCTGATTCAAAGTCAAATTTTTGCTGACCCATATAAAATTTTCACGCCACATAACGAAAAGTAAATAAACCATTTTCACACTCTTTTTTTAAATTATATAACCAAAATTACTTAATTAAGTACTTGAGCTATATGAAAGTTAAACCTAAAGACATTTTGAGTTCAACTAATTTAAAGTTATTTTAAAAACCTTTAGTCATCCCTCATCTATTTATAGTATAAGCAAGTTGAACAATAACACTATAATTATCGTTGCAACTACTTTTTACCAGCTCGTACGTTGCGGCGGTACAACCATCCGGCTGACCTTCAAGTCCATAAGCTTTCGCCATTTAGAGCTTCCAGGCACCGATGTAGGTATTTATTAAAAGTACTGCGCAGTGCACATATACTACAGTATTTTGTTTGTTTTTGAGCCTTGGAAAATTTATTTTAACTTTTTTTTACGTGCACAGTACTGCAAAACAGTAAAATATGTGTTAAGCATTGATATGAAGTCCAATTTTTATGGTAAAAAGCCGATGAAATACATATATTGAGCTATTTAGTTATGAAAGTTCTAGTGCTTATTTACTTACGTTGGCTACTCTTGAGAAGTTTATGGGTCGTTTTGTGCATAAAACATAAATATTATGAACTAAACTTTAAAACAAAGGAAATAAATGAATATTAAAAAATAAAATGTGAAACACATAATTTCCATGTTTATTTTATGACACAAAAGAAATCCATTAATAGAAAAAAAAAACAATGTCCTCGATTTTTTTATCTTTTTGTTTATCTGATAAAAGTAAATGCAGATGCATTTTGAGCGGTGGCGCGGGCATTTTAAAGTCATTTCATTATTCTGCTTTACCCTATAAATTTTGTTGTCCGTCTGTCAATACCAATTATCTCGAGATTGCTTGGAGGTATCAAACTGAAATTGTTGTCAGAAATTCTTAGAAATTTCTTTTCATTCTATATGGTGTTTCCCGTCTCTCGCCTAATAGGTCTACCTATTAGGAAATTTGGCAAGTGAAAACTTGCAACTTTCCCTTAATAGAATTAAAGAAATTGAAAAAATGAAATTAAAATTTATACAACAATTAAAAATGATTGCCAACTTAATTGTAGTTCATTTTAAACTAGCGTGCACGCCCCGCAAATTTAAATTTGTCAATATTATTTTATAAGTTGTACTTCCCGTTGGCCTATAACCTTGAAATTGGTACGGAACCCTCAGTGAGCGAGTCCGATTCGCACTTGGCTGGCTTTTTTTTAAATAATATCTCTAGCCTAATTAGTTATTCAACTAAAAAAAAAAAATTACAAATAGGTTTGAAAAAATTTTTAATAGTAAGACAGAGAGAGAATAATTCACTTTATCACACCTTATTTTAATAGCTGTCATTAATCATATTGTGCAGTTTAGTTTATTCCAGTCTGCATCTGGGTCTAGGCCGGAAAAGAAGAGTATTTTCTTAGTTGTTTTTAAAATATCTGATTTTATAAAGTATAATCAAAAGTGTTTATTAACATTACAAGCAAGTCTATTTTAAAACAAAAATTACAAATATTATTGAAGCGTAAGAGAAATTTCAAATACTTCAAATTTTCGTCGTTTAATAGCTAGAGCGCCAGCCGGTATAAAGCTAGAGGCGCGTTCAATAATGCACTAACAGGTTTGACAACTAACTACGTAACCATACTAAATCGTTTTCACGTTATCTATAAATTTGTTTTGAGCGGTAAATAAACGATTCATTACATAATGTTGAATAGCCGAACAGACCAGTTTATATTTGAATATTAATTATTTTAAAGATTATATTTGAAAGACTCATTTATATTAGTTAATTTATTCCTCCATATTTATTTTACAACGCTTGATGCCGTTATGCTGCTATGTGTTGTTATAGAGGGTAGTATGGTTTGATTCTCTAATCAGCATAATATAATAATATCAATAAATAAAAATATTTATGCTATGTTGTCATTCTCTCGAACTGTTTAAACATAGCGCAGCGTTGTGCTCCGCCACCTAATACGCATAATTTTCTAAATAGAGAAATAATATGTCACAATTCTTGTTTTTACTTTAACTACCAACTACTACTAAAATATATACTCGTATTTCTATTATTTTATACAACGACTTCGTATCTCTGCGCGCTAGTTTTAATCTTATAACCTGTTATGATAGAGTAAAAGGATTCTAGTCCTTCAAAGGTAAAATACTCGTATGTTCTTTTGATCTCTTACATCCGGGTTTGATTATGGCAATATATAAATAGCTATAATAGAATAATTAAGTAGGATAAAAAAATATCGCTTACAAACGTTAATATTATTGGGTTTTCTTATTTTCCATTTAATAGATCAGGTTTTTTTATAATATTTCGTAGTATATAAAATTGTGATACATTCTGAACGTGCTCGACTGCACGTAACGTTTATGATTTCACATTTCATTCGGAGAATGTTAATTGTTTAAAAATAAAGGCGTTCGTATTTGGCTAGATATAGCAGCTTAAGCTCGTCGAGTTTTCTTAGTAAAATTGAGTAACGACAATATATTATTATAAAGGTTTTATTTATTATATTGTACCGAGAATAATAATAGTGTTAAAGTATATAGATGACAGCCACACAAGGGAAAATAAGCAGGAGTCGAACTTGCTCCTCTTGGAAACCTCCCATCAGTCCATCGTCAGTTCTTATCCAGCTACTTCAGTTTTTTATACGTTGTGTTGTTTATTATATATTATTGTTGTTTGTTGTTGTTAGAATGTATGTGGTGAAATGCTATTTAATAAAAAAATCTATTTATGAGATTTATTTAGTACACCCCTCCTAACTTAATTAATGCTCTCCTCTATCCAAAGGTTGCCTGGGAGAGTTTGCTGGCTTAGCAATAAGGCTGCCTATTGTGCTGTTTTTTGTATCATTATAAAGACGTTTATAATTAATTATTTGGTGTGCAATAAAGAATATTTTACTTTACTTTACTTTTATATATGTTTCGATAAATATATAAGCTGACATCTTTAAAATGAATATTAAAATATTATAATCGAGTCAAATATATATACGGTAAAGTTCTGATGTAACCTGCTAGAGGTTGTGTTAGAAAGCTAATCGAAATTTAGTAGAACTTGACCGAGAGTGGACCACGCCTCTCTGGGCACTGGGTTTCATTTAAAATTACAACAACATTGTTACGAAATAATAGTAAGAAGTAGACTTTATTCGATTCAGATTTTTTGTTATAAAAAAATTAGAAAAAATTAAAGTCATAATGACTTTTATTTTTTTCTTAATATATTCATAATATTTTAGAAATATATTTTTACTGCCAAGTATCTATGTAAATATACACAAAGGCAACATTAACACTTCCCTAGTCATATAATAGTCCATATTATATTATATACGTTATGTGTCAGTCCGTTTGTTCCAATTTTAACGAAACCAGATGTAATTGTTTATTTCATATTTACCCGTCAAAGTCTTTGTTTCTGAGAAAGATGATTATGTAAATTTTGTATTGTAAAGGTTAACTATAATGTATCGCTCTTATTATCATAAAATTTTATGATAGTTTGACAACTTTGGTTAGTTCAAAACAGGAGTGGATTCTAAAGCCCGGCCTCCACCGCGGGCGGAGCCCGGTTTCCACCGTGGGGAGTTAATTATTTCCACGTTTTACAATACGTAAAATGTTGAAAAAGTTAGTTAATATTTTTTTCGAAAAATTTTAATATAATATACTTATTGGTACTTACGTCCGCTGTCAGTGGAAAGCTTCATCTTCTCTAGCATGGTGGTATCTCGGTCGTTGTAGATAAGCACGGCGGAGGCATTTGATCGCCACGCATTCTGAACCTAAAGTAAGAACAGATAAACGAATTTTACTATATTATAATTATTTTTTTTCAGCTTCCCACATGTAGCAAGGTATTTCATTTCGTCGAGTGGGAATCGAACCCTCAAGCGTGTCACGTTTACCGTCACACTCTTGTGCTCCTGTGCCATAAGTCCACAAATGACTTCGAATATAAATAGGTAGGTACACATATTTCAAATATATATTTTCATTTTTCCACGCTGGTTAGACCACAACAAGTATTTAGTTAGCTGAAAACGGAACTACTTATGACTGGATTTTCCTGCATGATGCAAAATAAACGTGAAAATAACATTAGAGAAATAAGGTTTAATTAAAATGACGTCGCCGTAACGCACATTACGTCCTTCAGTTAAAATAGTCGGGATAACTAAATCATAAATTATAAATATACTTATATGATGCTTTGTAAAACCACCCTGCACCCTCCGATAAGGATTTTCCACTGATGTGATTTTAAAAACCGCATTTCCATTCCACAGTGCGTGCTCAACCTTTTAATACATACGTCTAGTTTCATTTTTCCAGAATTCTTTTTAACGTATTTATATAATTATGTATATACAAAATTATGAATTAAAATAAAAATGTAAATGAAAATACAGACAACCGCATTAGAAAATGCTATTAATACTTGTACGTACAAAAAAAATATAAAGGGCTATCAATCTTCGTTATCAAAATAAAATAAATTCAATCCCTAATCTTTTAACACCTGGGCGAATCGAATACAAATATTACAATGAAACGCAAAGATTTCAACATAATGTATATATTATGTGAAATGTATATCTAAATAATATTAAAATTATTGTATTGAAAAAGTAATATATAGCTGTTTTTTATGTAGATACACGGGTAGTGCACCACGGACTAACTGCAAAGTTTTCCAAAAATACTAAATATACGCGATTAATCCACTATATTATAAAAATATTCTTTTAAAATTTATTATACATTTCTACCCCTTCTATAATTTTCCCGTTACATATAGCAGGGTACATATTTCCACACATTTTGAATAACGACACTTAATTTTTAGGTTTATGCATAAATAAATACAGAAATATTAAAATAAAAACAGACTTTTAGCAAAAGTTCGTTTTCTATTCACCCCATCAATATTACAATATATTGGCAACATTATTATTTTCGTCATTATATTGCATACGTATTGTGTCCACTATCACTGTATTATTGATTAATATTGGTCACATATTACAGTTTGGTAATATCACTGTATTAGTAGGCTTTAGTTAGCAAATCTATACTAATATAATAAAGCGGAAGAGTTTGTTTGTTTGTTTGTTTGTTTGTTTGTTTGAACGCTAAGATCTCTGGATCTACTGGTCCGATTTACATTGTTTTTGTTTTGTATGAAAGCTGCATTCTTCAGAAGTGCTATAGGCTATATAATATTACATTACACATATATACTAATAAATTAAAATACTTTCTAATTTGACATGCAATTTATTCTGCCATGTTAATAACAACCGTCGCGTCGCTACGCAACCGTTACCGCGACATTTTGATATTCATCCTTATGAAAATAAATATAATAGTCACTCTTAACATTTTATCTAGAATGAAATTATAGTTTACTGTATAACATTCTAATAAATAATTAAAGAGATGTCACTGATTCGAAATGACCTAGCCTACGGGCGGCATAGTATGAGATGACCGACGCGAACGGGCAGATGACTTTAACGGTTTTATAATTTTTATAAATTTTCGAACTATTGTTAATTTTTATGTAATTATTTGTTGTTTATAATTTATTTAAACTACACTTTGGTTCTCTTCTTATTTTATTTGATATTGCTGGCAAAAAATATTCTATTTAATATAGAAAAATGTTAAGTTATTTCATAGAGTCGAAATCTATGTACGCACGCACGGAAAACTTTTTCTAATATTAAGAATATCCTTTAGTTACTTCTTTTGTTGGTTCATTTCAATAACTCAGATATTTTTTCTAATAGTGTGTCTCTACTTTTTATTCTTTTTGATTATTTAAGCTTATATTTTCTTACTAATTCTATTGTAAACTGAATATAATTTCATAAATATATTTAATAGATATTCTTATAGTTTAAGCAGGCGTAGCCGCGTCCGGGTCCGCTAGTATAATAGATAACTATTATGATATGGGAGATAATTGAATATTGTTTGTGTGTTATATTAAATACTATTTACAGTTGGCACTAGGTATATCTATAGAATAGTTAAGAATAGTAGAAAAACAAATGACAAGAGTCCGCCATATCACGAAATGTCAATTAATGATAAACAGACAGTGATTTATCCCGGTTTTAAGCTTTACATTTTATCCCACATATAAGACACTTAAATTTTAGCTTTTTGGATGTTGTTGTTGCGTGTTGAGTGGCAGAACTCAACGCCGCACTTACGTCCATCGCGCTTACAGTCAAACTCTGTCCCTCTGCTCCACGATGGCCTCCGATGATTATAAATAAGGTCCCTACACAAAGAGTAACATGTATCTTCGTAACTTTCTTTTTTTTAGCTGCACCCAGAGAACTAGAAGGAGCCTGGGAACTTAGTGTTCTTAACACTCCGTTCCCCATTAAGATTACTTGCGTTCCCCACTTTCCGCTGAATTTTCAAATCATTGCGTGTTGAGTGACGGAACTCAACACCGCACTTTACCTCGTTAACCCTTTGCACTCCAGCCTTTTGCTGTTAGCTTTATAATGTCGCAAATACGGCGACAACGGAGTGCAAAAGGTTAATAGAGAGCTAAATGAAAATATAAAATATATCATTCCCCCGCATTCAAATCGAACACACAAACGTCACGTTAACTGTCACACGCTGTAGTCCTGTGCCACGAGGGCCTCGATTGTAACTCTCTTTTTTTTTTTTAATTACAACCATTAATCGAACCTGCTTTCTATAAGCCAAAGAATGATATAATAAAATATTTAAATTTTCTAATCAACTATTACTTAATAGCACGCGGCATAATATATCTATCTTCTTATTTATATTCAACCTTTCACCTTTGCTTGAACATAACTTTTCCTGCTATTAATTTAGAATATAAGCTGCATTTGACGTGCATCCGGGTAGTACATTTATCTCAACGTAATGAAATTTCTCTACGGGAAATCGCATTCCCAGTTTGAATACAAGATATTCTGGGAATCTAAGGGAACTAAATAGATTGCATTCGTATCTAAGTTTGCTAAATGACTTGGTAATGGAAACTATTCCAAGCTAATACTGTGAATTAATATTCATATGTACTAACTTTGTTGAAATTATTTGTTCTATAGTTATTAACATTAACAAGAATAAATTTAACAAATGCATGTAATATTTTTTTCTTTCGCTGTATCTCGCACATAGCTGAGGGAACCTGGGAACCTAGTGTTAAGACACTCCTGTCCCATTAAGACCCCTTCCGTCTTTATTTTCCGCCGACTTTTGTTTGAATTAATTAAAAACATCTTTAAGAAATTATATAAAAAATATTTACGATACGCATTCGATTTTGTTAAGTAGGTTAAACATTAACAGGAAAAATGTATATGTAATTCAGAACAAAATAAGGAAACAAATTAATATGTCAATGTGCTTTTTTACAGCTACCGCGCCTAGTATAAGTAATAATTATTATTAACTTAATAATTTATTTCTCTTTTTTATTGTCATGTCATATAACATAGCTTACCGTACCTTAATCTCAAAGTTGCAGTTTCCACGCCTTATCACGGCGATCCAAGGCTCACTGGGCAGGGGCTCGCTGGGCGCCGCTACGGAAAGCAGCGGCCAGGTGCAGCCGGTGTGGTCGCGCTCGCCGTCCGGGCCCTTCGCCCGCACGTGCACCGCCATGCCGCGGGACGAGCCGACGTAGCCCTCGCCGTATTTACCGGACTGGAACAAAGATACCTATGTTTATTATATATAGGTAGTTACTAATAGATAATTAAATATACAATTATTATAGAATAACACAATTTTTATCGTTGAAAATTGTATGTATTACATTTCGAGAATTAAGTACCTACGAATCATTTCCTTCATAAGAAGGAGGAATCAAAACATATTCGTATAAGGTAAAGTCTTACTTTATAAAAAAGGTCAAATATATATTTAAAACTAACAAACGATCACGTACGTAGCCTTGGAATATCTATTCTATATTTAACACGTGATTTCGGATCAGGATCTGCCATATATGGCTTACGATAAAGATTATTATTAAATTTATAATTATACCATGCCTAAGTTACAAAACTACTTTATAATAGGTGCTATTTTTAAATTACTAACTTTATATTCTTACAACTTAAATAATTTATTAAATGCTTTGGTAGACATGATAAAGAAAAATCTATAAAAGCATCGTGCACAAAAAATATCAATAGACTAAAATTGTAAAATGTTAATTTTTATTTTTATTATATATTTTTACTTTTTTTATCTGTAATATTAATTTCATATCTATATTTATATTCTGTATACATAATATATATACATATATGCTTTTACAATATTAAGTAATATCAACAATAACCGCATCATGTTTAGTTGGTAACAGAACAGGCCTAGAGCGACTATCGTTTGTTTTGGTTCATTACAATGGAAACCGCGTAATCGCTAAACCTGTTATTGTAGGAAGTAGTATACACAAGCTGCAAATATTTAATATATTTTTTTAGGTTCACGCTACAGTCCGCATATGGCGGGATAGGAAAACATAAACTAGTGTCAAAACACTCCGTTCCACGTTGAGTGGCGAAATTAAACGCCGCTAGTCTAGTTACCAGAGCAAGTAATATAACATAGAGTTAAAATTATTTCGCACGTGATTAGCATATCGTAAATATTAATCAATCAAGTCTTGTAATACATAAATAATTATTACTATCTTATCATTCAATTTAAAGTTATTATTGCATTAAACAATAATGTATGCAATTCTAATTTAATTTATCTATCTAATATGTTGTTTATGATCTTGTACTGAACACCAGTTATAATAACGATAGTTATGTTATTTGAACTCATATTTACTAAGTAAATGTTTTTGCTTAAATATACAATTTTAAAGTATATGTACATAAATTAATTATAATTTAGTTCAGATTTAGTTTATAATATTTAGGTTTAAAAGAAAACGGATACAGTTCTTTTTTAATATTTTCTTAGATACACTGCAGAGGTTATGTAGCCTAAGCCTTACAATTAGCATCACAGTCGAGTTCGCCGTGCGCCATACTAATCGACAGTGAGCTTCCGCTTCCTTGTTACAAAGCCTCGATACTTGCTTCAATGTGGTTTCAAACAAAAAATCTAAGAAGAAATACTCAATTTCTTTAAGGCAAAATCTTCTTAGTACTTATTTTCTTTATAATTAAAATGATAAAAGAGAAAACCAATATATTTATGTATGCAAAATGTGATACGCTACGTAGTGACACTACTGGTGCCAGACATTAGGTATGTGCCAACATAATATAATTCAAACTATTTTAAATTAAATTGTATGAGAAATACATTATACGGTGATGTACCTATATCTGGGTACGCACGTACTTTAGGTATGAAGATTTGTACTTTATGGATTATCCCATCCCACGAAAAGAATATTATAAGGTTTCATAAATAACCCATGAGTGCCTAGTGGTGTAAGGTACGCCGTATGACGGTAAACGAGTTGGTTGTGGATTTGATTACTTGGCAGGAAAATTAATTAGTACAATTTCTTCGCTCTTGTAAGACAAACTCTGGCGTTCAGTTCTGCCCCTCGACGCAAATTGTCTCCAAAATGGAGTGTTTTGACATTAGGTTTCTACCTGCCTCTTCTAAAAAATAATTAATTGCCATAAAATATCTATCTTCATATTTTTATCTATCTTAAAATTCTATCTTTATTTAATAATAATTCGAATGAAAAACTGGGTGTATTAAACATTTAGTCAACAGTATATAAAGTTTAGTGACATAATATTATGATAATGACGATAACTCACGAATACTTAAACAGCTGTTACTATCTTAAAGACAGTAAAGTTCAATCACATTAAATTTTAAGTAATGATATTTATTTAAGAAATTCGTAGCAATAAAAAATGTAAATAAAATTTCGAAAATTTGTTTTTATATCTTCGATTTACACTTTAATATGTTACAAAATAATTTATTTGGACGGAGCTACAAATAAATTTACACTTTAGAAAAGTGAGTGGTAAGAGAGGTAGGTGGAGACCTCGGTTAACCTTCGAAAACACAGTATCGAAGATACTCGAGAAAGATTACGTAAAAAGTATGTTTGATTGATTGATTGATTGAAAAAGTATGAGGACCCCCCGAAGGACATGTATGAAGAGGTTGATGACAGTGGACGAGGTGAGAGAAGTATGTAGACACACCCCGCTAGGGATAAAGCGTGCATTATATTTAATTCTAAAATATTTTATTTTAGAATTAAATATAATGCAAAATGTATGAATGTAAAATGGGTGATCAGTGAAACGTAATATTTTGATGAGACGCCATCGCCGTGTCATCCATGCGTATTGAACTTTGACATGTAAACGGATGGTGTGACTTTATAGCTGTATCTCTTTATAGCTGTTACAATGTAGATATTTTATATAATTTTTTTTAAATGTTTTTTTTGTCTGTTATTATCTATAGCTAAGTGACAGATAGCCCATATAATATATACTATATAGTATAACATTTATGTACCAACTAACGAGGACGTCTAATATTTGCATGATATATAAAATTATATATATATCAATGTTTTTTTTTTATTAAATTTAAAACTAGTGACAAATAAAGTTATCATCTCTATATTATTTCACCTAAAAAAAAACTTTTATTAGACGCTGAAGCATCAAAGTCTACCTCATTCTGGGTCACTGCCAATCCACGCTACCGTCAAATAGCTGTGTATAAATATTGGTGAGAAATTCGTTAACATTTCCACTGTAAAAACACGCTATCGCGTAAATTTTAGTGCCAATTTCACAGCCAACAAAATGGAGGATGACGAGCCGATACGCAGTGTAAAATGTATAAAGCAGTGGTTCCCAACCAATGGTCCGCAGAAGCCTGGAAATGGTCCGCGAACAATTTAAATTTAAGTGCGGTGAGGCAGGTCCTCGAGTGGGGATCGAATCCACAACCGTCGCTTTAGAGTCACACGCATGTGTAGCAGCGCCACGACGACCCCAAATTACAATTTGTGTTTCATTATCACAATTTATGTTGATTATACTGACAGAGTGGTCCCTGCTAGCAAGATTGATATAAAAGTGATCCTTGAGCAAGAAAATGTTGGGAACCTCTGGTATAGAGCATCTAATGTCACGCAACGGTAACGTGAAGTAATTATTTCAAGCCAAGTGCAAGTACAAGCACTATTACGTGGTTTTATAGTTGAATTTACTCTTCTTTCCTTAGTAACTTATTATACAATTGAGGCCAGTTGTGGCGCAGGGGCACAAAATGTGCTTGTGAACGCGACTGGTTGTGGGTTCAATCCCCATTCGAGGAAATGAAATATTTATTTTAATTTATATTTTCATTTCTTCGCCTCCTCCTGCCACCTCCTGAATTCAGTGGAAAGTGAAGAACGGAGTGTCTTAACACTAGGTTCCCAATGCCTATCCTGCTGTGTGCGGGATACAGCGTCAAGCAGAAAAACAACTTTATAGGCGCCGTCGTAAGACATTATGTTATTGTGAATGCAAACAATTCAATTAAAACGGCAGGGGACGATAATGTACTTCCTTAGGTTACTTCCTTACTTCCTGCCCTTCGTTTCTCGATATTAAAACAATACGCTATACATTTACAATAAAGATTATAGTAGCTGAACGCCAGACAAAGATATTGTTTCTTTATGTTTTATTTTATAAATAAATAAATATATTAGCATTGATAAGTATGATGAACTTACTAGTATTGAAAATTAAATATATATAATACATATGTATGTGTGTATATACATATTAACATTTCCTTACTAAACAAATTAAATAATCTGTCTACATAGATTCGCAACATCACCTCTCGAGATATTTTTAAAATATACAATATTTATAATGATTATGGAATCGTGCAAAAATTAGAGACGAAAACGCTTTAACGACAGCCATTAAAAATGCAGGGTCACTTCCCGTCTGACGGGAGATCTTCAGTCCCATTATACTTAATATTTACGAAAAACAGGTAAAAATAAGCAAGAGCTTTTTGATGAACGTTAAACTGATTATGTAGATAGGTACACATAATTTTGTTTTACGTAAGTATTATGGACCAAGAGGCCGTAACGCAGAGGCACAAGCGTGTGACTGTAACGCGAAGGTTTTGGGTTCGTTTCCCTCACTCTGGCGAATGAATTTCATTTCTTTCTTCGCTCTGGTACCAAGGCAAAAGCGCGGCGTTGAGTTCTGCCACTCAACACGCAAAGTTGGAAGTGCCTTTACACTCTTTTCCCAGTATAAGGCTGAACAATAAAATGAAACAATATAACGTTGTTATAAAATCATTGTTGCTCATAAGTAATAACTTACTGTATTCAACATGTGTTTTGAATTAAAGTTCGCTTTCAAGCTATACTGAAGCGTTAGGTGCACGTTACTAAATATAGAATGACAAAGACGGTTTCATTTAAATATTTAAATTCTACAATGAAATTAATTTAAATATTATATTTTTTTTGCCTCTGTCTCTTTTTTGTAGACGTAGAATATTCATTGATGTTTAGCTTTGTAATTTAGTTATTTAAAAACGTAATAGTTCGATGAAGTTAGTACTAAATTTTGCACTTTGTTGCCCAATTCAAAAATAAAAGTAGATTAAATAAAAAAAAGATCTATTTTGTTACTGGTTTTCGAATTCGAATTTGAAATAAACAAAGAAAATCGCTATTTTTGACAGCACAATTTAAATTTAAGGCCAGCTGTTCTTATGACATACATACATATATTAGCTACCAGGAATTGATTATATAAATGAAGTAAGTTATTAATATGCTTTTATTACATCTAGTTTTAGCCAATTGCTATGAATCACTAAAGTCATTTAGACTGCCGGACACCACCTTTGAAAACTACCCACTGACACTATATGTTATCAATTTTTAGCACAAAATGGCGTCAAGCCAAAATCGATTTTATAAGGCCGACGCACTCTAATATATTTATCGCACTCAAATATATATTTAAAATAACTAGAGTAACGTAAAAATTTAGAAGGGAATGGCCTCGGTTATTTTTGTACTTCTTAGGTTTATTTAAGACCGTTAGTGGCAAACTGCGTCGGTTAACCGATGACCAATCCAGTTAATTAAAAGTACAGTTCAAAATCGCTCTTGATCTTAAATTAGTATCGGCGCCGGCAGCTGGTTGCTCACTCAAACGAATTGCAGCTTAACACATTTAAAATTTACTCACATCCTGTTGTTACAAACGTTTATATTTATACAAAGACGACCCGATTAACGATTTTATACTTTATTTTGTTTATAAAATCGATTTCATTTTGATTTATTGAAATTTTAATTCATATTCTCATTTCTTCGCTCTGGAGTGGAAGTAAAAGCGAAATTCAGCGGAAAGTGGGGAACGGAGTATCTAGGTTCCCTCTGCCTGCTGGGTGCGGGATATAGCGTGAAATTGAATTATTTATTTATTTAATATACGTACAACAAGAATGTACTAATGTAATGGATTCTTTATGGGGATATTAACCTCATATTTCAATCGTAAATATATAGCCGAGGACGTGTTTTAGTTGTGAAATGACGGTTTTTAAATGATTATTTACCTAATTCTTAATAAAATGTGGCGGTTGACCAGTAACGCAGTTCGAAGGGCAATCTAAGATTTCACATGTTTCCTTTCACTGATATTGCGCAATCTTAACCCACTAAAATCAAGTTTTGATACGTTACCCTTTGGTGGTTCCATTTTGATGCATGGGTTTTATATTAGAGAATTTGTAACTGTGAGATTAAAATTTTAAAATTTTAAAAGAGACTTTATAATCTTTAAGTTGATAGCTTAATTTTTTTTTATTATAAGGAGAAATAATTCTTGAATCTGTACAGTACCTCAAAAAAGCGTGTCATATTTTATGCAATAGAACAACACATAACACATGTTAATCAATTTCATTTATGATTTAAATCAGGTAGTATTCAAAATTGGCCTACTTACTCCTAAGATTATACATACTAAATCATTTCTTATATAAAATATATAAGTAAATTATTTATTTCTTTGAGTGAGAATCGAACCTGTCACGTTTAGAGTCGCACGCTTATACCGCTGTTCCACAACTGGCTTGTTAATGCAAGAAGTATAATAGCATGTGTAATCTCTGTGTAAAAAAAACATTGTATATACTGTTACTGCGAAAATGATTGTTTAATTTTCAAAGTTCGGTAACAATCGACTCTTTAAAACAATGAGTAATTGTTGAGAAATAATTATTCAATAATTTCTGTAATTGTATGCAGTATTCGATGACTAAGTAAGGTAACCCTTGTGTGTGACACGTACTTGTTTCTTTGCCTCAAATATTTTTTCAAATATTAATAATCGCTTTACGAATAAATCGTTTTAAAAATATGTTCAACGTATAACAAAAAAAATAAACTAACACCATAGTATGTACAGTATGTAAATACCAGTATATGACATAAATAACTAAGAACTGCGTAAATAAAGAAGAACTGCGCGTGAGCTATTTGACCTTAAAAATCCTTATTTCACATTATTTCTTTTAGATTGCTTTTCTGACATTTAAGATTATAAAAAATGGCTTATTAGAAGGCAGGAAATATGTAAGTAATACTTACTCACAAAAAAATAACAATATATTAAAAAAAACATTCCAGTTGGTTGAAAATAGCATACTACTATATTCAAGAAATTGTTTTCGTATTTTATAACATAAAATATCAATAAAATCCGGTTGTTGAGGAGATTTTTACCCATTATTATTAAGCTGATATCTTATAAATAAATACAATCACGTGTTTATACCATTATCAATAGTTACCCTTAGCGCGCACTGGTGACTTTTGTCACGGTGACAATAAACTTTTTGTCACTGACATGTCACCATATTTTTCGCCACTGCGCGCACTTGCGATGACAGTGACGAAATTTTTTACATTTGATAAAATGGATCTCGAAGAGATGGTTGTCTGTGCACTTATATTAATAAATAGAAAAAAAAGCAAATGTAGAAAATATTGGCTTTTAACTTTTCATTTGTCATAGAGCAATGGCCTCAACTCAATTTCGTCAATTAGTATTGTCATTGTCTATTTCATCTTCATGAAAACACACGTTTTGCCTTGGTGATGAACTTGACGCAATTATTGACATAAAAATTCTGTGCTGCAATGCAACACGCTGCTGTTTCATGTTTATGCGGAAGACGACTAGTATGGAAACCGCAAGGGGGAGGTGACATTTAGTGGCTAATGCGCGCACGGGCATAGAAATCTATGGACGCGGTGACAGTTGCGCCACCGGCGTGTTGCCGGCCTCCGCGGACAAAAAGTCACCCAATTGTCACGTATCCAAATGCGCGCACCTTCATTTAGTGTAATGTACACGGTGACAGTCGCGCAACAGTCACGGTGACAAAAATCACTAGTGCGCGCTATACCTTAAGGTATTCAACAAAAAACAAATACTAGCTGGCTCATCCATCATGCGATCTGTCAACTTTACGTCAACGTTACAAGTTTATAACTTTACAAGTTTTTCTTTCACTTTACATGTTTAAATTTTATTATCTTTTATATTTAAATGTTATATATATTTTTCTTTTTAACATAGAATTTTGAGTCAACTTTAAGTTAAAGGAATCTCATCAGAAAGTTTTTAATAACTGTAGCAGCTTAACGAAATGGTTAAATTGCTGTAGAAGAAAACTATACGTTTTCTTCGATACATGGACTATCAAAAACAAAATAAAATATTTAATTGTATACCAATCATTATCAAATGAGACGGAAATGAAAAATAATTAGCTACGAGGCCGCCGTAGCGCAGAGAATGCTTCGGGCGGCGGAAAATAGGGGAACGGAGTGTCTTACCACTAGGTTTCCGTTGACTACCCTGCTAAATGCCGGATATAGCCTAAAACTGTAGAAAGAAAAAAAAAACAATAGTAAACCCTTCACACCACCACCCAACACAATAATATAAGTTCACATGATAAGGCTTTCTTTGTTCTATTATAATAGTGTAAATTTAACCCTTTTGTTGTGGGTTATTGTAATTGAAAAGTAGTGTTTCTTTTTTTTAATTAATCTGAATATTATATTCTTCATACATTCATATGCATCGACTAACATATTAATTAATGTATGAATATTATCGATTTTAGATAATGCGATATAAAATCACGGTGGGTATTCCCGCAGATAACATCTACGATCTATATATATAAAATCGAAAGGTCACTCACTCATCACGAAATCTCAGAAACTACATGTGCTAGGAATATCAATTTTTGCATAGAAGTTATTTATAGGACGTAGGTGCTCGCTAAGACGGGAATTTGCAATATTCGACTTCTAAGGGGTTGTTTTTGGGGTCGAAAGTTTGTATGAAACTTCGTTACTACAAATGCTAGGAGTCTCAAATTTTGCATGGACGTCACTTATAGGACGTAGGTACTCATGGAGACAGAAATTAATAATAACGTAGTTCACGCAGGCGGAGCCGTGAGCGGGCCGCTAGTATTTTATATTTAGTGGGTAAAGATTACAAATGTTCCAATTAAACTTTTTATACGTAGTACTGTAAAAACTTTAAACTTGGTAATTCATATTGAAATGGTCAAGTGCGAATACGTCTCACGCACTGCGTGGATCTCTACTAGAATCATAGTGTTGAGTGTGAGTGTGTGAGTGTGTGACTGTGTAGTGTTGAGTGTGAGACTACATAACTTATTCCTCTTTAATGGCAAAAACAATTTTCTATTACAAGTATAAATACGCGGTAAAAATATCATAAATAAAGTAAAAGATAATATTTGTTGTTTAATTTCACTTTTATTGTTATGTATGAGTGGATAGTTTGTGGGCATACGTTCTGCTGGATGCTCGCCAAAGTCGCACACGAGAAACGTCGACTGGGGTATTTAAGCTTTGGTAAACAATTTCTTACATTTATTCAGCTTTACGTTGTTCCAATAAGTAAAGTAATAATCGTATAATGTAAAACTGCTATTTTCAATACTATACAACACCCTGGCCCTGGTGTATTTTACCCGACAGCGAGTTCGATTTTTCCATAAAAAACTATGACTATTTAACTAACTATATAATATTTTGATACGAATTGAATAAAAAGTACCTTTTGTCTAATGTCTTTCATAAATGAAAATATGAGGTTTTTATTAAGACCTCAGTTACTAATAATCCACTGAATTCGAGGCATATTGCAGAGGGAAGAAATTAATTTTAATTTCTTATTAATAAATAATAATTAATATTGGGAATCGAACCCACAAACGTCGCGTTACAGTCTTACGTTTGTGTCTTCGTAACGGAACTCATCTCTTTTACAATCATACGCTGATCCACTGTGCCTAAACTATGAGTAGGTAATTAATATTATGAATTAACAAAATATATATATTTTTTATTATTAATATAACAACATTAACATACATATACATTATTATCGCATAATAAATGTTAACATACATATATTTTAAAGATAAACATTATAATCCGATGATTTCATAATGATTCATATAAAATATTTAAGTCACACTAAATGTATAAAGTTAAACACTATTTACTTCTTGGTTTGTTTTGAATATTTAAATAAATAAAATCTGGAGAAATGCAACAGTTATGTCCCTAATTTATGTTTATAAGATATCTCATACAAATATCGAGCTTGTACCGTTTTAAATTTAATTTGTTGTAAAAAATAAGGTATATTTCGTATTTGGTATCTTATTATATATATAACCTGGATAAACGGAGACTCACAAATAAAATTAGGGAGGCCAAAGAACTAGTTTCGAAGTAAGCCTTTAGGTTAATGTTACAAGCGACCTGAGTTTGTGTAAGATTTGTATTTTGTATCCCGTACGTAGCAGGGTATTTCTCAATGGGAACACTTTCGGTATCGCTGAATTCTGGAGGCATTGTGTGTTGAGTGGTGGAACTCAAAGGTTTTGAGGGCTTGGACTTGGTGGTTTTCGTCGTTACCAAAGCAAGGAAATAAAAATATTGTCTAAACGCTAACCAAAATGTATAAACAAAATGTCATATCAAATCTACAATGTAAATCTATTTTCATATTGTAAAATTTGGCAATTTGATTAAATTGTACCTTTACAAATATTTTAATTAATTTTACAGAATTGCTTCTGTTCCAGAAAGCTTTCGCTTTTAAACCGTTCGCCGCATAGCCAGAGGCTGTAGCGAGGTATCATTTCTTTTAACTTTGACGCCAAAAAGAAATCTTTTGTAATACCTATCTAATAGAATATATTAAATAAGACTCAAAATGTCATTTATAATAGCAATACACTAAAAAAATATATTAAACACGCCAAAACTACTCAACCGATTATCATGGAACTTTGTACACATATTCTTAGAAGTATTAAAGAAAGGACAGGATACTTTTTATTAAAAAAATATTTATAAGAAATGTTGAAGAAATGTTTGGCTATAATATAAAAATAAGTTTAAGCGGGCGAAGCCGCGTTTGAGTAGAACCAACGTTTAATTTTCATTTAATTAAAATCGTAAACGACACAAACAAATTACCATTAATTAAGTGATTATGTTATAAGACTTTTGTACGAGTGTTTTACGTACGTGGGAAAGCCTGTTTGTTGGGATTATTGAAAACCATAGATTTTTTTATTGGATTTTCTCATGAAGTTAAATAATAGGCTTAAGTCTATTTTAAGCATAATTATATATAATTATAAAAACCCAGTCAATTGCGAGTTGGACTTGCCAATCAACGGGAAGTACCATTTATAAAAGTTGAAAAACTTGAATTTGAATCAATACAGTGGGGGATTGGGTAGTAAGAATGTTAAAAAAAACTTAATTTGCGGGGGTGTGCACTCTTTTTGTATAAAGTGAACTACACGACTAGACGTGGGATACATATTTTTAAAAAGGTAATCGATATGTATGTTTTTCTAATCACTTATTGATTTACAGCCAAGTCTTATAATATGGACTGTGGGACTAAGTATAAGTAGGTATAAATGTGATATGCACAAATGTAAACATTATACAGTCATTTAAATGTAATCAATTGAGGCAATATAACTACTTCCGAAATTTTAAATAATTTATTTTAATTTATTCATAAACATTATATATGTATATTGGAGGAGAAATTTCAGGTTCTTAGTCATGCTTATGGTCCTAAATGACGTAGTGAACAATGTCACTGTAAAACAGGATGTGATAAGCGTTCAAGGCGATTTTATCAAAATTTTATTTAAAGACCAATTAATTGAACTAAATAGATAATATAGTTTTTTTTTTGAGAACACGGTCTTTCTAGATAAATAATTAAAAGAATATCACCAATAATACCCTCTCAGTTCAACATATATATACTTGTTTTTATATATCATATATGAATTACCATATTATTTCAAATCGGTGTTCAGTAATTTGTAGGATACATATGACTTCTATATACACTATTCTATATACTATAGAGCAATAAGAATTAAATTTAGAATAAGATATAATACACGATTTAAGGTCTTACCTCAGAAGTCTCAGTATACAGCTCCCCATGTTCGTCCTCATACGTTATATTAATATTGGCGACGGTGTAGGTGTCGCCTCCGAACCTGTCCTCAGAGGGCCCGTAGCGCACGGACTCCAGGTCACTGCTGGGAGCGTGACACCCGACAATGCTGACCACCAATCCGATCGTCGCCACACGAGACCAAAGATCTGGGCGCATTTTTGTTATAAACACACATCCAATATATCGGCAATTAATATATATATAACACTTCACGTAGTGGCAGCTACACGTCGTGGCTCTACCGCGATCTCACACTGTGTGATATCGCTATCGGCTAACGAAAACACACGTAACGGATTTAGTTAAGAACGCGACACTATCGTTATCACTAGCGATTGGAACAATACTGGCTTGCAAGAAAAATATTATTTTGATGACTCCAGTCTGTTCTGTTCAAGCGAGGGTTGTCGTCATAACATTATAACGCAGCCTCCCGCTGGTGGTCCACTGCTGGTGGTCTACGAGGATATCAGATCATGTGAGAAGTCGACCGCTGCTCCATACCCCGCCAGGAACTTTGCTGCTGCCGGCAACTGAAACAATGAATAACGTCAATTATTATGTGCGTCATAGAATTTTTATCGAAACTGCTTTGTTTTAAAGCGATAAAAACATTATATCTAATTGCTAATTTGTACAGCTTTACGTTGTATGTCGTATACGTCAGGGTAGGTAGAATGAGCCTAGTGTTAAGACACTCCGCTTCCTACTTATGTCTAATCTTAAATATATTAAGTAGAATTTTGCTAATTGCATCATTCATGGTGCAACAGCTAGAGTTGACAATAATTGTTAATAAATATAAAATTATTACTTTTTTCCTCATTTTAGAGAATTTCGAAGAAATTTTAGTACAATGACAAATAATGTGACTCAATTTTCTCATAAATATTCTGGTACCCTACTTCTAAGCTAAGTAATATATTAGGTATGAATAAACATACATTGAAATTTAACATTACGGTTCAATGGATCCTCTGGATAAAAATATATATAAAAAGTAAATATGGACATAAAAATTTTACGATCATTAATTCGTAATTGAAAATCGATGAGAGATGTTACGTCGCGGAGCTTAACGCAGAATTTTGTCTCACCGGAGTGTTGAAATGAAAATTATGTATGACCCTCGAATGTCGTTTTTTATGTTTATTTTTTATTTCTTCGCCACTTTAAACACACTCCACGTTTGAATAACATCAAATATTAAAAATAAACACAACCTCCACGCTCAAATATATATACGAATATCAAGAAACTAGGTCATTACTTATATACATATTTATATATTCCTAAATAACTAGAGGTCGTTGACCCCAGATCGTTGACCGGGCTAGTATAAAATCCTCAATAATAGTGTGATTCGTACATTATGATAAAGTTTCTATTACAAGGAAATGATAAGAAAGAACTCAATTGCATATTCGAAGGATTTTCTATTTAGTTGGAAACGTAATCATGGATTCTATGCCTACATAGCATACTACAGTCAGCCTTGTTGAAACCAGTTAGAAGTTTTGAAAAACTTATTTAATAATTTTTTTTTATACTGTTTTGCCATGTAACCGTTAAAGGTAGAATTTGACGAACAAATATTTGCTATGACCGTGTTGTATGTGCGTAACCAAGTATACATTAAGCAGATGTATTTTTTTATACTTAAGTACAATGTTCTTTATATGTCTAAATATTAATATATTAAATATTATTAAAACAAATGGAAAATATAATATTAAATATTTATTATATTCGATCGATCAATTGATTTGAAAACATATAGACAATTTAACTTAAAAACATTAACTAGAACTCTACAATTATACTAATTTTAAAAGATTCCCAAACAACGATTGGGTTCTTGAAGAAGCAGTAGAAATAAATAACGATAGATAAAACGCGTAATAAATTATGATTAATGTAAATACATATGTATTACAAAATAATAATAGTTACATAATTATATAGATATCAGTTGCGTGTGTAAGTCTGTCGCAACTATATTGCTTAAACATAATTGTAAAAATGTTGAACATCACGAGCTCGTTACAATTGACGGAATGTCACGATTTATTTTATAAATGAATAGCGTAATTTAAGATAATGTCTATGGACGCTGTAGCCTGCACATAGCAGGGTGGGAAAAGGGAACCTGGAAACCTAGTGTTAAGATTCCGTTCCCATTAAGGTATTTCCGTTCCCCAACTTAATAAAATAACCGACGAAAAAATTTAAATATACCTACATATATTTATATAATTATGTAGAAAATTAATATAATATATTTTAAGATAATCTTTATTTAAGTTCCATTCAGTAACTAATATCTTTTATTGTAAATTATCAATAAAACTCCTGTATTGTTATATGTGCAGCTAAGGCATTACTTAACGTAACAAATTAACATGGCAAGTTGATACTTGATATTCATTCCGATAAAGCACAACTTATATATACATGTAAGACGTGCTGATATTACTCATATGCAAATGTTATTAAAACTACAAAATAATGTCATAATAAACTCTCGACTTTTTTACTTAGGTATAATTTTACAAACTAATATATAAATAAATATATGCTTATATCTTTTTGCGTAGTTTATATAAAATTAAATATACCTTGCGTATATATATATCTTGGAGCATCTTAAAATGAAAATTAAATTTAATGACAGCTAAAACTATATAAATAATGAAAAGAAAAAATATTGCATATAACCGTTTGTACATCAACTAATTGATGACTAAAACTGATTTATCTTAAAAACTTGGATAATGATAAATAATGACAACAGAAAAACATGACTTCATAATGAATAATAGGTGTTCGCCTTACAAAGTGAAATTAGCGAAATAATCTTTGCTAGTACCTACATCCAAATGTTACAATCAAAGAACGCAAATAATGATTTAATATGATTCACACAGAGTTCATAGACAATGTAAAGTAATAGTATATATAGATATTTATTTATATTTCCATTTCTCCGCTCTGGTGTCGAGGCAAAGCGCTGCGTTGAGCTCCGCCACTCAACACGCAATGCCTCCAGAATTCAGCGGAAATTGGGGAACAGAGTGTCTTAAGTTTAGGTTCCCTCTGGCTACCCTGATATGATCGGTATACTGTGTGAAGCTGACGATTAGAAAATTTCAACGCTACTCACTGTTCTTAAACGAGTAGAACACGGTCACTATCTACACGTAAGTATGACAGTCAGTGATTATATAGCCATTTTTTTTTTATTATCAGCATCCAAATAATACCCTCGGAACTAGTTCCAATTCCTGGTGTGGTGATTACAAAATTAATTCATTTGCAATGTCGCCGTCACACTTCCGCGCTTACATCGATATGTAAGGGGATTGTATAATTGATAAGATACCAACTTATATTTGATATGAATAAAAACAAAGGGTTCTTTACGAAATGTTTTTTTGCTACATATACCAAGAATTGATTTTTTTTAACCCCGGTGTTGTAAGCTTGATGTATCAATATAATATATGTGTGTAACTGTATGTGTACAAGGTGACATTTACTTAAATGGGGAACGGTAGTGGCTTAATGGGAACGGAGTGCGTAAGCACTAGGTTCTCTGGCTCTCTCTGCCTACCCAGTATAGTGCGAGATACGACGTGTATTTAAAAAACGTATAAAAGAATATATGAACTAATAAGTATCAAAAAAGGCGGCACATATTTTGCAAGTATTGTGGAACCCTAAATAATGATCCATTTCTTTATCTGCATTCCTTATTTGCAAGGGATTTATAAAGTAAACTAAGATAAAATACCGCTGGTTGCCCTCATAACATGGTTTATATGTGATAATGTTTTTTAAACTTTTATTTACATAACTTACATAATTATATAAAAACATAATATAAAGGCATTATTTTGATAAATATTTAAAGAAGGTGAAAAAGTGTGTTATTTTGTTGATGCTTGTAACCCTATAATTTGCATTTTTTTATTTAAATTTTATTATAATAATTTGAGAAATTAAAATTTAAAATGCAAATTTTATTAGTGTATTAGTAAAGTAATATGGAAGTTAGATCTAATGTATAGATACATACTATTAAAAACAAGTAACTATTAAATAGACACATGTTAACCACAACGAGTTTATCTATTAGATAATTCTAATTACTCGAGGTGTAAAGATTATATAAGTACATTATTCCTTATCAGATATTTATTATTATTTGTTAAAGTTCTCTCCACACTGAGGATTTATATAATACAGTGACATATAAAGTTAATTAAGCTTTTAATAAATATTTAAGTTTTTTCAAAAAACAAAGCAAAGAAAGAATTCGGTGGAAAATGCGGAAACGGAATATCTCTACCACTAAGTCTACCTTATATGCGATATATAGCGAAGAGCTGTACGTGTCACTAAATTTGGTCACTAATAACTAAAAGATCACTTAGTTTATCTATATTTTAAGTAAGTAAGTATCGACTCAAAGTATATGCTTTCACAATCAAACATAACCGTATATAAAGGGAGGAAATAATTTATATTTATTTCCTTCAGTGAAGGCTGTTCCACGGCCGTGACTGAGCAAGGTCTGTCCTACGCGGGCTTTAATGAAACAGCTCTTTCATACTCGTGCTCCTAGTGATGTTAGCGTCTTGACAATCGATATACACAAACACGTTTTTTCTTAACATTTACACTTATTATGTGGCATATCTTAATTATATCTACGCGTAAGGTGCGTGTTGAGTGAGAGCGCGGCGGAACTCAACACCGCACTTTGCCTTGTTGCCAGAGCGAGTAAATGAAAATTTACTCTCCTGAGAATCCACTACTATCTATCTCGTTTACACTTACACATTCTTGCCACTGCGCCTCAAATATTTGGTTTTCAGCTTCCCGCATATAGTAAGTTAGGCAAAGGGAGCCTAGTAAGAAGACACTCCGCTCTACGTCTAATTCTGGAGGCATATCAAAATATCATATATTTATATATCAAAATTAAGGAAATATCAAATATTTCTTTTCATCGGATGGTAATCGAACCTTAAACCTTAAACAACCTTAAACTTTATAAATATAATTCTTAACATTAAACAATAAAAATATATTTTATACACTAGCTGTAGTCAAGCGTATAATAAATGCATTTTCGAAGGTGATATTCGTTTATCAATATAATTACGTAGTTCTTAAACTTGCAATACCAGTTTTAAGATGTTATAAACTTGGACTTATCAATTTTAATGGCAACACGGAAATAAAATAACCTCGCTAATTTATAAAACTATTTTTGTACGTAACAACACTGGGTGGAAATAGGGTCTTTAGGCGTCTCCCGTCGCGTGACTGTATCGTGAACTTCAGGCGAAGGTAACTTTATTACCTGAAGGTTACGAACTTGGAGCTTTACGAATGTCATTGACAGTGAATCGGCATTTCAGTCAACAAAATGGCCGCGTGATTAAGCTTTATGATGTATGTCTGTTACAAGTTAATTAAGTTAAGAACCGTTTTTTTATTTTAAACCTCGCATCTAGAGTATCAATTCACAATTTTTTCTTCTCATGTTTTTCTTCATTTATGTTGTGCGTAAGCGGAAATGGAACAAGGTGTTTTTTTTTATAATCTATGTAATTAAACAACTTCGTTTGTGGAATTAGATTAGAACTCGAGTAGGTAATTAATTTAATATGTACCTATATACTTTATTAAATACGCCAAAACTTTTGTTAAAATATTTCAAAATCACACTATACACCATGTTTAATTTCATGTAAGAAACGTTTTTTTTAAATATATTATGTAAATTCAATTTACATTATAAAATTATGAATTTTCCCATAATTTCCACCATCAGTGACTCAGAACGAGGCTTCCTGGTTTTTTCCCTTCGCCAATCAGCCAATGAAATGGAGCGCGTCTCTTTTAATTGACGACTTTTTGTCGTCTGCCATCACAAAACAACTTCCGATTGAAAAAAGTCTAATAAAAAAATAACAATGTCATCTTCGCTTTCATTAATGAATTGTTTATATGAATTTAAAATAGCTGATGTTACTTATGTAAGTAATTAAGCAGATAAAAAAGTTAATAAAAAAGAAATTAAATATAAAATAGGTAATTTAAGTATATTTGAATTAAGAAAGTAAGATAATTATATACAAAGAAATCTCTACATTTTCTATCTGGATTAGACATGCTCTTTATACCAAGTGACTATAAAAGATTAAATGTAAAGTAAATACAATTTCCAATATTATTGATTTAATAAATAATCATCTTATACTGTTTTAATTACAAAAATAAACTAATAAAAGATATTAAATCTAATTGGCCACTGCAATAAGCGTGAGGTGATAACAATTATCAATTTTACAATAAAAACAAAATAATTAACACATGCATTCAAGCAATTTATTACTTCTTTGTTTTCTATTTACCTTTATGTATAGGTATAATTAGACAACAGATGTCATGAACTTAGTAACGTTATTTTAGAAAGCTTCACTTTTTATGCCGCATATAGCTGGATAGGCAAAGTACCTAGATCAAAACAATCCATTCTCTGCTTTGTGAATAAGAGACATTGCGTGTTTAGTGACGGAACTCTATGTCCTTTAACCAGAATGAAAAAATCACATGCTGCCTTATATGTGCTTTTTGGTAATTATTAATTTTATATATTATATTTTCTCTATTGAAACCTTCCCTTCCCACATCGAATAAAGAGTATCTAATCATACTACTCCGATACTTTTTAATAAATATTTTAATTTAAACCCATAATTACGGAGCCAAAACAGCGTCGATCGATCGCCATAAAACTAATGCAGCGTAATATTAAGATTTTATTTATATATTGGCAAGGAATCAACAAAACAATTGTTACGTGTTTCTAAAGCACTATTACCTAAACGATTAGCAAAACGCTATTTTTTACTCATAAAAATAATGGTGTATGTTATCTGCATACGTTAGTGACGTAATGAAAGACATTACAAAAGAATAATCGTAATAATCGTAACAGAAAAACTATATACTTATGCAATACATACTGCAGTAAAAAATGTAAAGAAATATAGTTTTCAAATGTATTGGGACGTCTTATATAACAAGACAGATAATTAAAAACCAGGGAGTTATTTGACTTAGTTCGTGTAATCTGTAATTTAGCATGGCATGAACAAAGTTTGTGTATTCTGGCATTTTCTATTTTAGTATTTTATATATTTTTACATCCCTATTTGGATTGTAAAAGACAATCTAAATAAAGAATCAAGGTAATTAATATAAATTATAGTTAAGCGACTATCGTATTATAGATTTACTACTATATAGATTTCGAAGTGATTTGAAAAGAAACTAATACATTTTTCTCAGTTACATAAATATTATGAAATTTAAATCTAAAACATATTATTGCATACATTACAATCATTTTGGCTGTGTGCTTGGTTTGTAAAATTTTACGCGCTATTTTGACATTCATAGCACATAAACGAGGTGTGAAGGTTGTTCGTCTATAGGTATCTACAACAAATGAAAAATGAAGAATATTTTGACTATAAGCAGGTAGGTACGAGGCGACAGTTTAAGTATTAACTAACATCTAAATTGAATTTTTATATTAGATCACACTTAAAATATTGATAATTTAAATATAAGCTGACACACAGAAGTCCAAAACTAACTGACATGTCCATAAACTGACAGATGGTGAATCACATTCAGTTGTTTATAATATACTCTATAAAAAGTCTATAAAGTAAACGTGATCTATCAACTTATCAAGCATTGGCGTTTCACCTCTAATAAAATATATATTTATATTGAATTAAATTATATTATACATTATATGACAATGTAATCAGAACCAATGTGGTCAGGGGAACAAACGGGGTGACTGTAACGCGACAGGTTGTGGGTTCAATTCCAACTCGAGGAAATGTAATATTAAATATTTTCATTTCTTCGCTCTGGTGTCGAGTAGAGTTCTGTCACTCAACACGCCATACCTCCATAATTATGAAATATTTAAATGACCTTATTTGCTTCACTTAAAAAGTGATTTGTTTAATAGACGAGACAGATTGTAAGATTTCAATTAACTATAACAATGTAACTTTATATCTGTATCAAATAATAATTTTTATTAGTCGGTACTATAAAATTCCTATACTGTGGCCGACTAAATTAGTATTCAAAGCTCGCTGTATACAATAAAGAAGTTGAGTGTAGGATTAAGTACAAAATACAAATTAGTTATTGAATGAAAGGATATACCTGGACAAAAGAATAATGCAACAGGTGACGGATATGGGCGCCAGCGGTAATCATTTCCGCTGCTTAAAATACTGATAATTTTAGTAAGGAGTCGGTAGCTTTGTACTTAAGTAAGGCATCATGTTCATCATATTTTAGTAGTATATAATACAAGTATTAAATAAACATATGAAAATTATTTTTTTCATATAGATATTACATACAAGCTTTTAGCTTTGACTTCGTTCGCGTTGTCAAATTGAAATTAGTGTGTGTATGATATATGACATATTTAGTATTGGAGGCAATTCAGACCATATGTAGACCTGACCGTGTGGTACAGTGGCTCCAATCAAAGCCCACTT
>HE670662.1:379-12334 GCA_000313835.2 Heliconius melpomene melpomene | reverse complement strand
CCGCTTCTGTACAATTTGTACACTCACGACATCCCAAACCCCAGGTACAAACCTAGCCCTTTTCGCAGACGACACCGCCGTCTATACGTCCGGCCGTGTATCAGTCTGCATAGCTAAAAGACTCCAAAAGTCCATGGACCGCATAGGTCAGTGGCTATTCAATGGCGCATAGAGGTCAATCCCGATAAAAGTAACATCATTTACTCCCCCTCCGTAGGACAGACTACCTGCCACATGTCCGCCTTTTAGGCAAAATAATTCCCGAGGCCAAACAGGCCAAATACTTAGGTGTCATTCTCGACAGTCAACTGTCCTTTAAAGCCCACATTACTTATGTTCGCCGCAAAGCGGCCTATGTCCTAAGTTGTTTGTATCCACTCATTTGTGCTAAAAGCAAACTCTCTCTTAGAAATAAAATCCGACTCTATAAAGCATGCGTCAGACCCATTTCGCCTACGCCTGTGTTGTGTTCGCACAGACAGACCTTAGCCGTTTACAAGTAATTCAAAACCGTTTCTTGCGTAATACTACCGGTGCCCCGTGGTACATGCGTAATACCGATCTCCATAGAGACGTCAAATTAGATTCAGTAAAAGAGCACTGTCGCAAGCTCTCTAGTAGTTATTTCACTAAAGCCGAATCGCATCCGAATCCGCTGGTGGTAAACTCGTGTAATTACGCCAAACGTCGCCCGTGGGATCGCCGTCGACCCCGGGATATCTTAACCGATGATGCTGACCCCATCACTAAAGCGAACGACCCTAAATTTGTAGGTAGGGCTACACACAATCGCACACATACACGCTACGCACACCGTCCCCGCCGGTGGAGACGAGGTCCCAGCTTTACTGTGGCCCAATCGCGCCTCGGCGCGAGAGGAGCCCTCAATCAATAATCCAATAGGGCATCAAAAGCCCTCCCCAGTAGGCTTTGGTCGAACCGATCGAAGCAAAGCCCCCCACTACGAACGGTGTTCGCAAGTCGCGGTCCGAGTCTCAAAGGAGACGCCCTTGCGCCACTGTGTTCTCTTTTGTTGGTACCTTCCACGGTAGCCATGCCAAGGTCAGAGCTCGTCTAGCTCGGCCTCCCCAAGTCCGGTGACGCTGTAGAGGCCGATATGGCCAACAGCATACTGCTCAATCGAAAAACGAATAATCATTTTCGATTGCAAGCCAATAACAAAGGTGTTGCGAAGGTCGATAACCAGGGAACCTATTTTATATTTGAAAAAAAAACAACAATTAATTGATGTCATTTTAACAAAACTCTATGGTCTAACTGCATTAAGTAATAGGTTTAAGTAATATTAGAAAATCTAGTTAACGTTAACGTTTTATTTAAACTCGTAGGTCTTTCTTCATTCAACTATATAGAGATAACTTCTCATCAAATTCACATTTTTCATCTGCTTTAAAGATATTGTGCAGTAAGAGGTGGAACACAACGTCGCGCGTTGTCATAGTATACTGGAGACAAAAAATAAATCGTTTTTTAACGCACCCACATTATGAGAATTTATATTGTTTTTATGCAAAGTCTCTTAACATGAGAATTTATATTGCTCTTTAATGGAATAATTTAAACTAAATTAAAATTTTTAATATTTATGTTTTTTCTTAGGTAGGTACGTACTTAGGTATTTCAAGAAACACATAGGTACAATTTCACTTTTCCCTTTGTTTAGAATGAAAGTTCACATCGAATATTCAAATAAGTAAGAAATATTCGATTACTTATACCTAAATTAACATAACTTGTGTATTATTAACAAACATGGTGAGTCACCACTGAAAGGTGGGTAACTAATTTATACTATTTCAGGCCACGGCTCTGACCCCGTCTTGTTATTGAAATGTAAATGGTTTTTACTTTGTGATGATATGCAAAAAATAACTTGAATTGTTAAAATGGCGATAAGCGCATTTGCCGTAGGTACCTAGGTGCTTTATAATATTTTAAAGTTAAGTAATTATACACCTACTTATTTAGAAATAACAATAATTTGCAATGTTCCTATATAACATTTAATTTAGGCTTCGTCCGATCAGTCTTATTATATTCATTTCTCAACCTTTGGTTCGGGAGCAAAAGCAGAGAACGGAGCGCCTTCATATTAGTTACTCCAGTGTGGAAAAAAGCGACTTGTAGCTAACTTCTCTATCGTAAATTGTGTGAAGATATTTTATTAAAATTTTTAACATTTTGTTTAAATCACTTCACAGATAATAAAAAGGTATATTTGAACAGATAAAAAGTTTGGAACACTCATCAAACATTCATCCTGAACATGAACATTACCAATTTAAGCTCAGGTACCGATGAAACAAAATAATCTTATCGCTTAATTTGTATTCATTGAATATTCGTTTACGTAAATTTTTGTTTGTCGAGCAAACGAAGCTATGATATTGAATTAATTTCGTTTCAGTAAATACTCTACGTAAATAAATTATACAGAAAAAGTCGTTCATAATTTATTTGTTGTCATAAAAATATAACTAATTTTATATTTTTCTACATTTCAACTTGGAATTGATTTTAAATTCTGAATTTCAAACTTAACTTCATAAAAATTATGTAGGTAAGTAAATGTGAGGAGAAGATTCCAAGAGGGCACGAAAAACAATATTTTAAACGATTTTTTCTCGCAATACTATTTTAAAAATATACGAGTAAATGCTCAATTATGTTAAGCAATAAAGAACGTAGGTAATATATATTATATATATTATTATTGTATAAAATAGCGATTCCCAGCTTATAAGTGTATAGTCATCGACCCTTTATCTTCACAATGGTAAAATATAATGTTTACGTAAACATTTACCCAGGAAGGGCCTTGACGATAAGGAAGTGTATGACATGTTGTCCGTTGAACTGCATCGCAAAAGGAATATTCGCAAGGTCATGTGTCAAAACAGTAGAAATAATATATTAGCAACATTATTATGGATAAATTCGTTGAATACTATGTGAATTCTTTTTTTTGCGTTACGCTGTATCCCGTGTAAAGCAGGATAAGCAGACTTCCATTCCCCATTTTCCCTCCAAATTCTTGCGGCATTGCGCCTTAACTGGCCTGGCGAAACTCAACGCCGCGCTTCCCCTCTACACCAGAACGAAGATATGGAAATATTATTTATTCCATTTCTTCGAGTCGGCAATTAAACCTACGACCTGTTGCCTTCACAGTCACACGCTGGAGCTCCTGCGCCACGAGTGGCCTTTTTAGCTTTATTTTATTAAGATTAATATATAGATGTTTACAGCGAAAAACACTAGGCACCTATATATAATTATAAAATATTTAATATACATATGATAAGCATATGTATAACTTTACAAAGTTTGTGTGCAGTATGACTCAGAATAGATTAGAAGTTACTCGACGATTATTAATAACTTGTAATTCTGTGTTGTAATTTACGATGACAGGCGTTTGTATGAATTATTATTGAAAAATATTAATATTAACCTATTTTTATATTTTTTCATAATAAAATAATTTATCAACTCTATTGTGATAATGAGAAAATTACATGCAAGAAGGAAGGAAAAATAATTAAGTAATACCATACACTGTATAATTGTATTGAGCAATATTTTTATTGACTTAGGTAAACATTAATTAACCGGAAGGTAAACAAATTACGACTTTTAATTTAGCAATAATGATTAATTAATTAAGACTTTCAATTTAGCAATCATGATGGCTTATAATGGTATGTAAACATGGGTTATGACACAAAGCTTTGTCCATAATGTCCAGGTACCCTAAATGAAGATGTAACGAGGGGGGATGAAGGAGTTACGAGACGCGATGAGTTGCCTCAGAGTACGCGACTTACCCGACAAGCTGCAATAGAGGCGGCTCAGATGGTACGGAAACGTAAAGAAAAGACCACACGAATTTATCGGAAATGTCACAATGAACCTGAACACGTCTGGCTCCAGAAGAAGAGGAAGACCGAAGATGAGATGGGCATTAAGAGAGACATGATCGTCGGCAACGTTTCCGCTCACGATGCGTCTAGTCGAGCAAAGAGGAGAGAAAACACGAGGAAAGCAGACACCACTATCAAATGGGACTAATAATGCACAGGAGAGAGAGAGAGAAATTACATATAATGTATAAATTGTTTAGTAGAAAATATTATTACAACTGCTATCAAGCGGATAGTGTTACAACGGTCGTAGGTCAAGCAAATAAACAATGATAGGAACGTGACTTCGTTACCATGCTGGTTTAGGTCACGAACTGTTTTAAAAGCATCTCAGAAGTAGGTCTGGCAGATTAGCTTTTTTATTTTATTTTGTGAAGATATGTGGTTATTTTTGCCATTGAAATATGGTTAAATATAATAAAATATACTATTTTATAGCCTAGTTTGAACGTGTTTAAGTAACAATTGAGTAATTTTATTATAATTTCACGCTGTTGATGTATTTTGCACATTGCAGGGTTCCGCAGAGGGAACTTGGAAATGTAGTGCTAAGAAACTTTCCGCTGAATTCTGGACGCTTCTGGACGTTGTGTGGCGGAACTCAACGACGTGTTGCGTTTACAAAACAACACGTGCCTCTGCGCCACGACTGGCCTCAATATATTGTCTAGATTTCAAATAAAATAGAATTTAAAAAAATCCAATGATTACTATTCCAATATAATACGAAATATACATATGAATATGTCTAAAGCAAACATATCCATTAGACGCATTAGTAACTATATAAGAAATATATATATAGGTTATTTTTACTCGTCAAACTTAGATAGGTAATCCTTTGTTCGTTAGAACGGAGTTACCGAGACTTGCGTAATATGAATATTAGTTAGGGCCGTCATCGTTTTGTAATGATGACATTGAATAGTTTAAATAAACATACTGACATTTACATTTCTTGTTACAACCATTACAAAATATCTTTAAAAAAATAAAATCAGCTTCACACTGTATCCCGCACACAGCAGGGTAGGCAGAGGGAACGTAGTGTTAAGACACTCGGTTCCCATCTTTCTGCCGAATTCTGGAAGGATTGCGTGTTGAGTGGCAGAATTCAACGCCGCGCTTTGCTTCAACACCAGAGCGAAGAAATGGTAATATATGGTAATATTTCCCTTCCTCAAGTGGGGATCGAACCCACTATCGTTGCAGTAAAACCCTTGAGCCACTGCGCCACGACGCGACGGCCTCATTCAATGTCTTTAAAATATTGAATATTGTATTGATTTTAAACTTTCTATTATAATGTTAGTCGAACGACAGTCGAAGCTTTCTCTGCTAGTTTCCTTTGTAAAAGCTTAATTTATGTTTGACATGATTATAGTAAAGGAGATCTATGGAAAATAAGATTTAAATTACTAAAATTTAACCTTGACCGCATTTCAAGACTGTAATTTCATGTAGTCTTCAATTAATATATATATTGTGCTAGGTGAGGAAAATACCGCACCCGTATAATTAATAAGCAAAGTTTTTAATTAAATATCCGCTTATCATCACAGAAATATTGCATAATTATAAAAGTTATAGTTGAAGAATTTGTTTTGTTTATTTTATACATTTCCATTTATTATAGGGAAAGGTAAATCAAGTTTGGGTTTTTAATAGGTGTACAGTACAGTCAAAACATCGTTTAGTATTTTTCTTATTGCTGATTATTTTCGTACCGAGTAACCAATGCGCAATAAATAGTTCAGAAAACCTAACTTTAGAGCGGCCACGACTAATTGACCGTACTGTAGTAGTCGTATAGAACCTTTATAATTGAATCTCGCAACTAAATGCTTTTGAAAATTGTTTCAATTAACAAAATTTATCGTTCTATTAGTACTGCTACTGACCTTAGGTGTTTTGTTTTTGCAACCTTGCACAAGTTCACCAAACGCAAGGCCGTAAACAATTATGCATTATATAATACAGTAAGCGAATTGTTATTATTATATAACACTTTTAAGTGTACATAGAATCACGTACTACTTTGCGGTTTATATTTGTAGTGGGCTAAGGTAATAGCAATTTGACAATGACAAGTTTGGAGACAAGTTCGCACCCGTAATTTTTTTCAATTATCAATTCAACCAAGCGACTAAACGACGTGATTAAAGCGATAAACATTCATTTATTCTAACACTGTATATAACGATTACAAAATAATACTCGGGCCATAAAATGTAAGCCAGATAAGAGTCATATCTAATGTCGTTAATTTTAAATAGATTTAATTATAAACGTTTAATTAATAATGGTTAAATATATATATATTTTTTTTTTTTCAGGTTCACTCTGTATTCCGCATGTTAGTAAGGGGAGCTTAGTGTTAAGTCACTCCGCTCTCTAATTCTGGAGGCATTGCGTGTTGACTAGCCAAAATCACGCCGCACTTTGCATCGACACCAGATCGACGATACAATATTAAATATTTAATTTCCTCGAATGCACATCGAACCAACAGTCTGTTAAAGTCACACAATGATCTAAATTTTGAATGAAAAAATAAATAATAAATAATTTTATTAATAACCTGATATCTAACTTTCCATATAGTGGGAAAGCACATATTTCTCTGAACTGTTACCTTATCAACATAACATGCGTGCTCAATTAGCAATTAAGTATTATTTTTTAAATGACAACAAAACAAAATTATTTATAGCCACAAAGCGATAAGTTTGGAATTTTAATATAAACAACGAACGTATTTAAAGAATATAGGTAAATCGCATCCTGCATTGAACTCATATTATATGCATACAATAAACAATTTAATCGTATGGCCATTGTTTTGTCCATAGTGCCCAACCTTGCCTTTCCATCTGGAAATGTCCATGACTGTCCACACGAGGCCATAAGGAAGATGTTGACCCTTTGTATAAACTTTTATCAAGATAATATAGTTCAATACCGTTCATCACTCCTATTTTTTTTATGAAAAGGACGCCAACGCCAATGACCTCGTGCATCACCACAGCAGCTACTGGTACGTTGCCGGCCATTGGTGAAGATAGATTGAAGGTGCCCAGGTCGTTTCGACCTGGAAACACTGCTTGCAGGCAGCCCATTCCACAGTTGCGTGGAGCGTAGAAGGAAGTAATATTTTTGCAGAAAGTTTAAACATACTCTTAAATTTTATAATTTAAAAGAAGCTCCATTTATATATTTATCATTGTTCAACTTTTGGTTAATTAAAAATAAGAATTAATTCAGAATATTTTAAGTAAATTCGTCCACTACGACTAACATATTTTTTCATTAACAAGCATATGAAATTGAGAGATATCTAATATAGATCTCTATCAAAGATAAGCGTTCGTTTTAAGTTCATACAAAGTATACTCAATCAATATATGTTATATTTCAATACTAGTGATAATTGATAACAATACTTTTGTATCCAATCCATGGTGCATACAGCGAGCGTGACAGTGCGTCACGTCTGCGTCACTGGCCAGGTTAGTGGCATTTATATGATAACAGAAATAAATCTCATTAGCTGCACTGCTCTCTGCAATATGTAAATATACTAGAATATGTTATTTTGTAATGTTAAAAAGCTTAGGTATCTTAGTTCTAAGTAAAACATTAAAAAGTCTAAGTAAAAGATAAAAATAGTATTTTCTTATGTATATATAAATAATAAGATAAAGTGTCTGTAGTGGTATAGCATTAATAAAGAATTAAATAAAATAATATGTTAAATATTCAATAGTTTTTTTATATTAATTTATATGTAAATCTTACTAAACTCTGTTACAAACAGGAAATAGCATTTTTTTAGAGTTTATGAAAAATATATATAAAATGTAATTACTAATTTCTTACTTAGGTACGTTACCTGGCATGTCATATAGTGTAAGTATTAATATATTATATGACATAGATGCGACTATGTTTGCATATCTATATGACAAAGGTTAAAAGTTTTTGTATGCACATAATAATTATGAATATGTTTTATCATGCACTTATACACCTTTACAAGTAAAACTAAACATATCTACAAATGACGAACTAACTTTACTATCGAGGCGCAGTAAGGAAGCGTCTGACTGTCCACACAATGGATGTAGATTCGATCTCCACTCGGAGAAATATTTATACTTCATTTAATGATCACTCTATTATAATAAAGATTTACAAATTAATTTAAAAGAATGAAAAACCAGATGGTAGGTGCCATATATAAATACTTAATGGGTGAGATTTTCTCATTTACCTACTTATGAGACGGATGATTTCAAAGAAACATCAACCGTTGTAAAAGTGCCAACAATAATTGGCACAAGGGAATGAAGTGCCGTTAAGGCAATCGAGCACAGCCATTTGCGGTATAGCTTACTATAATCTGTCTGCTAAATAAATAATATATCGTAAAAATATTAGGTACAAATAATCATAATCCTATAAAAATTTAGAAACTTATAATATGTCTATTTGTTTTTATAGACGATATTGTTTATGTACAAAACTACACGCAAATATCTGTAAAATCATTAATATTATATTTTATCGTTATATTTTAATATTTTAACGCTCTATGATTAGATTAGCTAGATTCGTTTTAAAAATTAAATTTCGTATATTAGAGCAGTAGAGCACAATATTTATCAAGACAATGGTAATAAAAGAAATCGGGCCAAGTGTACCAACATTAGTACGACATTATCTTAATTAAGATACTAAAGCTTAACAGCTTATGTGATAAAAGCGAGATTAAGTGACGTAAACAGATTATTTCAAACCGAAACCAAAATTATAGTTACGACATCTATAATATATTATAGCCTACATCAATTATGGAAAACAATGTTAAAATAAAAAGAACCATAAAGATAGTTGTAAAGTTACAATGTTAACGTTTCATAAGAAAATAATATTACATACACTTTGTATGCACCACATTTAGAAAATTAAAAAAATATAAAATAATATTTCGGAATGAAGAATAATCGTGAGACAAGCGCGATCGGTGTTGGGTTCGATTCCCACTTGGGAACTTGAAATATTGAATATTTTCATTTCTTCACTCTGGCAAAAAACCAACTCTAACCAACTTCCAGAACTCGGCGCAAAATAAGAAACAGAGAGAAGCGTGAAGGCGTTTATAATTTTTCTTCGTATAAATGAGATATCTTGCAAAGTGTGAGAGATGTATAGAAGTAAATAAAAACAAAAGCTAGAAATATTTTCTTGTATTGTACGAAATGTCAATTTCAGCCCAAAGACAGTTTTAGAAGTATCTACAACTAACTCATTCAATCTATGTTATTACATAGGTATATTAACACACGTATTTACAAAATACTATCTTATACAATTACCCTAATTAGCAATCACTTGTCGATCTTATATATATTTAAAAAATATAGGCAGTTTCCGGAGTCTAATTGAAGAAAATGAACGCTATATTTCAAAATGAACAGAAAGTGCAAAACTAATTAATATATAAATTTCAGCAATATCCGTAAAATAAGTAAACATGAAATATTACATAAAATATTTGTACGTACGTTTACAACATTTTTTTTATAAAAAAAAAGTAATTAATATAAGCTTTCTAATTTATTGCGGAATTGGTATACGTTTTCTTTGTAGCTAAGCAAGCTGTGCAAACAGGTAGGTATGTTGACAAGTCTTATGTGAAGGTGTGTGTCACGTCATGGACAACGAGAATATTGTTTTATTTATTATCATTATTTATTAACGTGTTCCATTGCTAAAGTAGTAAAATAATTTTACTATTATTCGAGAAGAAATGAACGCAAAGGTTCCAAACTAAAAATTTTAATTAACTCACACTTTCTAAAATAAATACTTATTAGATATATTCACATATCCAATAATAATTTCACACTGTCATATTTAACAAATACTATTAATTTTTTAATCGTTAAATTTCAATTTCATTTCTAAGTAAGTTCGTTGAACATCTAAAATGTACAAATACAAAAAAACTGTTGAGTTCTGCCACTCAACACGCAGAAAGTGGGCAACAGAGTGTCGTTACACTAGGTTCCCTCTGTCTAACCTACTGTATACGGGATACAGCGTGAAGCTGATTTTGATTTTTATAATTTGATCTTTTAAATAATCATTAGATTAAGAATCAACTTTGCATCAGACATGTTTCCAAGGTTTTTGACCGGACTCTTTAATAGGTTTGTGCAATCTGTTACAACTTACATGTAAGTGTTTATTGTATCTTAGTATTCGTGGCATTGAACACCAATACTAAAACGCCCGACTTGCATTCAGAGAATGTAAGATTGCATATGGCAAAATTTAAAACACAGTTAAAACGTTTAAAAAATCCTTTTGAATCTTTATACAGAATAATAATAGCCCTACGTAGTACATATTTATTAAAGTACTATTGCATCTGGTTATTAGGGTCGAATCTTATCTTATCTTTTAAGCAATCTATTTTAATATACGTCAATATTAAGAAACTGCAGTGCAATGCACCTAGTTGAAAAATAAGAAAATATAAAATACTTTTGCTCTTGTTTATATTCAATAAAAAAATATACGTATAGCATATAATAAATAGTAATATGCGTGTAATAAGAGAAAGTTACTATGAACTTTCAAAATATACCTACGTAATACTAAAAATACGTTGAGTGCCTACTAAAACACTTGTTTTAATCGATATCTGACACCAAAGAGCCCGTCATGGGCACAAGGAGTTGACTATAACGCGGTTGTGGATTTGATCCCAAATCGAAGGATTGAATTATTATTTTCATTTCTTCGCTCTGGCACCAAGACAAAAGCCCGGCGTTGAGTTCCAACACTCAATACGCAATGCGTAGAAAAATTGGCGGAAAGTTTGCACTGAAATGTCTTAGCAGTATTCCCTCTGCCTACCCTGCTGTGTGCGGGATACAGCGTGAAGCAGATTTTTTATTTTAACATCCATCAGCTTAAAATTTCCAAACACTATACATTATGCATTGCTACGAGTATGTTAGACATGTTCTAGTTACGCAACAACATTAGTTATATGTAAAAAACAATAGATATAACGATAGCAAGCCAGCCATTACGCAGCGCACGCCAAGTGACTAAACACTTCCTTTTTCGTAAGCAAATAGCTACCTACTTGTTTTAATGGGTAAGGTATTCTAAACACGGACGACCGTTAATGATGCCCTGTCGTCTTCTGCTTGTTAATTGAGTCAAAAGTAAATGGAAATTATAGAATAACTTAACTATAACTTAGCTGGTAATTAGAGACCGCTCCTACTTAGTTGATGTTATTTTTGCTTTAAAATGTGATCTTAATTAATATTTATGTTTGAGTAGTTTAAAATGTTAGTTGATTTGTACAGAGAGGTTGTCGTCTGACTTATCGTCGCGGGTTGGCTGTAAATTGGATTCCCAGAAAAGCAACCTCCAGAATATGGCAGAAAGAAGAGTACGGAAGTGTCTTAATGGGAAAGGAGTGTCTTAAAACTAGGTTCCTAGGTACCCTCTGCTAGTCTGACGCTATAAATATGTAAAGCTTGCAGATGAACATAAATTACCTACTTTGTAAAATCGATCTAGATTTTCGTTACAAGCAGAGGTTTCACTAGAATCTTTCACCGCAACTCTAATGGTGTCCTCGATTTCTATTTATTTCTTGAAAGCTAAAGGCCTTGCTCATTCAATTATTGCAATAACGCAGATTCAGTAACGTTTCTAAAAAAAATTATGGACTAATTCAATAAATTTTAGGTAATATCTGAATAATTCAATCACGTGCTTAGGAGGTACCACGTGAGTGTTATAAAAAATAACAAGTAGCGGGGCCGTTGAATAATAACAATGAAGTTTGTAAAATATGTTTATTGCAAGTCAAGGTTGGCTGTTGAAAAGATTTGTACGAAATCATCCAATTTAAACAAATATAATTTAGAAAATTTTACTTAAAACTTATACGATTTTAATAATGTTATTTCTTGCAAAT
>HE670661.1:31859-57320 GCA_000313835.2 Heliconius melpomene melpomene | reverse complement strand
CCTCTCCGTCCTAAGCAAGACAGACAACATCAGCCTTAGATCTGTATCCTGCGAATCTGCGGCTTAAAGATTAACCGATTCCTCTGCAGAATTGAAGTTATCAACCACGGACGCGAAGAAATCGTGCTATCTCCCCGTAAGACAGGCTTAGTGGGCTCCAATCAAACTAAACAAACTCGACTAATCGCGATTCCATTCTGTATTTGGAGTTTCTTATGTGAGATTAGACAGACGAGACCGAGGTTAAGATATCGTTACCTCAAATGAGTCCTACACGTTCAGCTACTATGTTATTTAATACTACTGCTGTGTTTTTATTGCATGGATTTAGTTTTATTGCTCACTAAAGCTTTAAATGAGTAAATAAACTACAATTTAGTTTTTAAAAAGCGTAAATTAATTTAATTAATATTTTATGGTTTCACATTACCTAGGAGGTTTTTGTTAGCAGATTCTTATTATTCAATATGGGGTGAATAGAAAAGAACAAAAATATAATTTTTCAATACTAAATAATAAAGAAATATATTTCATTATTAAAAACCTACTGTTTATTTTAATTAATATAATACATTTAAGAGAATGCGAGTGCTCTTTGTTTTTTTCTCAATCCGTTAAGTAAGCGCCGAGATTGCAACGTTTTATTTTTATACTTTCCGTCGTGTTTGTTCACAACCTGTTAGCGAAAGATCTTTCTAGATTCATTTTTATAGAATAAACATTATTTTACTTTTGTATTGACCATTTCATTATAATATTAGAATTTATAATAATCATGTTTTTCAATATTTATTTAGTATTGTTTCTTTAGACTTATATCGCCTATAGAAGAATTAAAACGCTGTCAAATTGTTCTCTACATTATTTTTCTATAGTTCAAAATTCATATTAAATACAAACAGCAAGCACAGGTATATGGAAGTAACAATATCAATCTATGTTTAAGTAGTTTAGTAATAATATCGCAAATAATAGCATTATTTATATAATATTATTATGGAGGCTATCATAGTACAGTAGGTCAGAGTTTGTAAGCACGGTGACTACGGGTTCGACGAATACTTACCTTGAAATTATAACCTCAAAAACAAACAATCGTAAGAAGATTTACATAATACAAAATTAAATTACAGGTTAGATAGCCTAAAAAGATAATAGATACTTAAAACTTAAGCTAAATTCCAGGCAACATATAATAATAATCACCGAAATTTTTTTCAACGGAGAACTCAACCCATAATAATTAAATAAAAATTAAATGACAGAAAATAGTAATTTTTAATAAACGTTTGAACATATACTAGTACATCTAAGGAATATAATTATGGACAGCAGCTATTTATCTTGCAGGCTATCATTGCACCGGTGCAGCTGTATTCTTTGGAAGTAATTAATTGTACTGGCAACCTCATTCATTATGTTATTCTAATAGAATACTATGTTATTTTGAACATTTAAGTATAATATTGTTTAGCTAAATACTTAACAGCGCGAGGTAAAGGGCGGCGTTGAGTTACGCCATTCATACGCAATGTCTCCAGAATTTGGTGAAAAATGTGGAACGGAGTGTCTTAACACTAGTTTCGGGATACAGCGTGAAGGTAATTTGATTTTTTTTAAATATATAAATGTATCGATATATTATTTCATATTAAATATTTCATTATTAGCTTTCCACCGGTAATATATGAAACAAATTTAAAATAAAGAGTATCCATGGCCTATCTGTTTATAATTCAATTAAAGTCAATTTATATACTTTAATCGAAAGCTTCTTCATGAATTTATGCATATATTTTAATAACGACTTGTTTAACTAAAAATAAAATGAAACTTAAAATGTTAACGCATATATAGATACATTTTATAACTTCACACTGTATCTCGCACATAGCAGGCTAGACAGAGGTAACCTGGGAACCTATTGTTAAGACAATTTGTTCCAATTAAGAGACTTCCGTTACCTACTTTCTAGCGAATTCTCGAAGCATTGCGTATTCAGTGGCGTAACTCAAAGCCACCCTTTTTCTCGTCACCAGACTGAAAAATTAAAAATATCTAATCTTTCCTTACCGTATCGAACCCACAACCGTGATGCTTACAGTCACTCGCTAAGCTATTAGGTACATCAGGCCGGCCTCTACAGTATGTACCCTATGTAGTATTATTTTGAAAAATATATTGTCTATAAAAGTATATTGTCATCCTTCCAATTAGAAGTTTGTTAAATTACTTTATATCGAGGAACACATTAATTATCTCGGGTGGAACGGTCACAGGCTTAACAAATATTGTCCAAGCTCGCTTAACTTTGAAATCGGGGACAAAGAAAAATTTTACCAAAATAAATATACAATTTTTTTAAGCATTTTTTTATAAAATACTAAATATTTTAAGCATCGTTAAGATAGTTGCGTGTATGTCTCTATATTATGCAGAAAACGCTACGTTTAAATCCCTATGAAGACTTAAACCACTTTATCCATAAAGTTGGAATACATAAATCATTATAAGCTATTCTACTCAGAATATAATGCAGGAATTTAAATATTACAAACTACTGCATATAAGTATAAAATTAAATTTAATCGACCTTCGAAATCACAGTATCAAAGATACTGGAGGAAGGTTACGTAAAAAGTATGAGGATCCCCCGGAGGGAATGTATGAAGAGGTTGATGACAGTGGACGAGGCTAAAGAGGTATGTAGAGACAGTAGCGTTTGGCGCTCCGTTCTCTCTGACTACCTCGCTAGGGATAAAGCGTGAAGCTATATATGTATGAAAAAAAAAATGAAAAAAAACCATTTTTAATAAGCCCAAAAGTCAATTTATAACCTTCTGCATCTTGTAGTTAGTTTTATTTTTTATCTGTATTACTTTTTTTTACTGAAAGAAGCCGAAAGATTACTTAGAATATACAAATATAACTTATTTAATAAATTTATATAATTTAATCGACAAATCAATACCTAAAAGTTAAACTAAGGACTATAGATTAGTTTAGCCAACGCGTGATCTCTTCCAGGCATGCTAATATGAGTCTCATGCACCATTACGGGTGAAGGGTAGCTGGAAGTTAGATTCTCTTGAAAGTTGAACCGCGGATCAAAGTTCCCTCGTGAGACACGAAACTTGAGTCGTTGAGATTAAAATATTACTTTGACTACAGAAACTCAGTGCGATAACCTACTGACTTCGTTACAGTGTCTTTTGTTATAGCCAGGGTATGAATATTAGTTAAAGAGCTGGAATAGTTTCCAAAGGAAGGTGTTTTCGTTTAAAGCTTTTAGATGTTAACGTTTACTTTAAGTTTTTTTTTATGTTTCTTTATTAATTGCTATAACTCAGGTATATCTGTTAAATAATTTGTTTTTTTTTTTTAATTTCATTAAAATATATTACTGCAAAATAAGAATACTAAGTAAAAATACAAAAATAGTAATATTTTTTTATTGTAGGCAGAGGGAGCCTAGTTAATAGAAATTTAATTATTAACCCTTAAATATTTCATTTCAGTGAACTTCAATGGGAATCGAACCCATAACTTTTTGCGTTTACACTCACACGTTTGTGCGCTACTACTGGCCTTTAAATTTGATAGGTAAGTAATTAATATACATTATATTAAGAATAACCATGAAAATGTACAGTTTAAAAATCATCGTAATAAATATCGGAATATAATTTCTTCCGTTAAAAAGCTTCTTAGAAAACGTTTTAATAGACCTGACAAAAAATAGAGTAACTTTACGACTTTCGCTCTTTTATTATAATACCTTACTCCTAATCTGGCTTTCCAGAACCTATAACATAATGCTGACCCTTCCATTATATTTCCTTTCTTCAGATTAAAATTCCTTTCACTCATAAGACTTAAAGTTGCGGACCAAGACGTGACACTAATGCCACCACAAAGAAAATGAGTACGCGCTATACATTTAAGTAACTAGCAAGGTAGGTTATTGAGTGAAACTTATAATAAAACTAATTTGGAGAGATGGTGATGGAGCCTAGCGTAGAAGGTAGGGCGGTGGCGGCCTGGGGCGTCATCTAATGAGCATCCTGGCCTCCACAATGTACCGAGATGATATTTCTCGGTGCCTCCGACGACTATTATTATATACCGCCAAGCGACCCGCCCGGGGCGTGCCGTGCAAGCCTTTTTAAAATGTGTTTTCGTATATTCGCCTAAAACTTAACCACTGGTTCTGTGCAAAGGTTTCGTTATTTTATGTACTTATTTAGAGAGGTCAGTCGTGGCGTGGGGATATAAGCGTATGACTGTAAAAACGACAGGTTATGGGTTCGATTCATACTCAAGGAAATAAAATATTTAATATTTTCATTTCAAGATAATGGAGAACGGAATGCCTTTCTACTACTAGGCTCTTTCTGCCTAACCTATTGAAAAAAAGTATGCATCTACTGCAAGTACCAGGGAATATGTGTTTAAAATTTAATAAAAGTACTCTTTTTATTTTAATAAAGACAACTAACGCTTAAATACCTTTTTTATTAACTTAATTTTAAAAAATATTTTTCAAAAGTGTTAACATTGAAATTAAAATAAAATTTTATATATTTAAATCCGATCCACTTATTTAAATCCAAGTCACACTCCTATGAACATAATAATTGATTGTCCTCATAAGTCGATTGGTAATACCACATCGGGTTTCAAATATAATATACTCGTATGTAGGTTCGGATACAGCGGTATAAGGTTTAAATCCGACCTAATCCCGGCTTACGAGAGATCACGGCAATCGTTGCGCCCCGCCGTGATAACGTTTTCCATTTGCACGCACGGTACATATGACAGTAATTTAAATTCGAATGTAAAGACAATTTGTAAAATATTATGGTTAATGTAAATTCTATATTCTAATATATGGTACTATTATAGGATAAATGTTGAAATATATAAATATATAAAAAATACTCGCTTCAACATTTTTTTGTCCCGCTTGCAGCGGACTAGGCAGAGAGACCCCGGGAGGGTTAAGACACTCTGTTCCCCTTTTACACCGAATTCTGGAGGCATTTCGTGTTCGTGTAAAGTAGCAGAATTCAAAGCCGCGCTTTACCTCCACACCAGAGCTAAAAATAAAATATGAATTTAAATAAATATTTCATTTCCTCAAGTAACGATCTACCCTGCTATGTGCGGGATAAAGCGTGAAACCAAGTAATTTAAGGCAAATTTATTTTATCTTTCTTTATGTTCATACGACAATTTAAAAATCCCTGCCAAACTCAATTTGAATAAAGAAAATTTTAAATTTCAATTGAAATTTTCGACACACTATGTGCGGGATACGGCGTGAAGCTGATTTTATTTTAAAATAATCACAAAATGTCGATTGATCTTTGCGAAACAATATAAAACGTAACATTTGTATTACTACAGCTAGAACAACATTAAATATTCAAGAGTTTCGTAAACGATACAATGGAGCAGATAATTTGTCTCATTGAAGGCTGCGAGGTGCCTGATTGTATTGTGAAGAGCGACCGGATCGCCGGCAGCTTTCACGCTGAGAGACTAAGCGCCACCATTCCACCAACTAATCCGCTACCCGAGAGGCATTAGCGATCCCACGCCAGTGCATTGTCATGCTCTTATTCTAACGCTCCCAGCCATAGGGCTGCTTAAGAGGAATCTCCTCTAGCTATTTATGCCTTGGAATAAATGGAAATGCGAGCGCATAGTTGTATTGGAATTTTTTTTTTATTTTAAATTTACTGCTGAGTATTTAAAAGGAGGATTTATTTTTGTTCGAGAGATTAATATTTCTTTTTTTTTGCTACTAATTTCATAAGGTGAGACGATAAAGATGAGTGTGTAGTACTTATAGTAAATGTAAAAGTAAAGAAAGAATATTAACAATTTAACTCAGTAATGTAATCGTTATCATAGAAAATTACCGCTAAATTTATTTAAAACCACCACAGAAAGCCTAGATTTGCAAATGGATGTTGTTTATTTCGTCTATATTCGAAGCCAGGCGCTCACGTAATCTTCCGCAAACGACACAGCACAGCAGTAAGGCTGCGATAAGCGAAATCGTTTTACGGAATAATCCTTCTGGAGAGGTATTATCTCACAGAGACGTCCACGGCGACGGCAGACAGCTGTAAGCGCCTCCAAGGGCCTTCTTTGATACTACGCGTAAGTACTACGCTGGCTTCGTTAGATTTCGCTTTTTCTATTTAAAAATTAATATAACAACTATAGGTACTTAAGGACTAAAGTCATTGGAAAAACAAAGGAAGTTTCCTTTTCTACCTATATAATAAGCTATATCATTTATAGTACATAACCATATCAGTTTTTTTGGAGAATGTAAATATTTGCATTATTTTCTAATTACTTTTTAATATTTTAAAGTACTTATATTCTATTTTTTGAGATGGAAATAAAGATTTACAGATTACTTAACCAAACATATTTTAGTTTCCCGCTTTATCCCTAGCGGGATAGACAGAGGGGACGGAACGCCAAACGCAACATAATTATATTATAATTATAAAATTCCACCATTTTACATAAATACAGTCTTGATTACCGGATATAAGAATGTTAGCTACCTACTATTTAGAGGTAATATCAAAGAATTGTCATTTTAAAATTTCACATCAAATCAATGAAAATAATAAACATTAATTAAAATGTAATATTTTTTCTAAACATGAAATTTTATTTCCTTGATTGATATTACTAAGTGCCCGCGGCGTTATCCCTTGAAATGGCCATCAAAAGTATCGGATATTTAGAAACCCAAAATCCCTTTGCACGGCCATTTTTGCAAATCAAACCTCACTTGTCAACAATTGGAGGGATTTTAGTACGTGCCTTTTAAAAAAAAATAGTAGCTAATTATTATGGCAAGCTTACAATGGTCATATATGTTATTTTCTAAAAAAAACAACGAAAATGACCATTCTAGATACGAATATTTTCCTTCATTTACCTAAAAGCATACCATTGTCCGTCATTTTTACGTATATTGCCTGAATTCAGCATAAAATGTGAGGACTAAAAACCACACAATACTGTCGCATGTGTATTGGAAACGAAAGTACAAAATGATACGAATATTTGAATATTTCAAAAATATCAACAAGCAAAAACAAAAAAAGCTTTTATACCTATCTCACTTTTGAACTTCCACTAGCTTTTAACAAAAAAAATCGGAATAAAAAATTTTGTATAACATTTAATCGATCGGAAAAAAGGATTGAAAAATATTCTACTAAAGGATTTTAATTTTCATCACCCTAGTTTTGTAAAAAGTTGAAGAGGAGACTTATCCCCGGTATTTTCCTTTAATTGGGAGCCATTCAATACAGATATTGGATTAATTCGAAGTTATTAATTCGTTTCACTCAAAGGGTACAAAAAAATAACGAAGTAATTAATTAACCCTCTTTTATAAAAATTAAGGCACAAGCTTACACACCAAATGCCTTTAATAAAATTGCTAGATTAACTAGAATTATCCTGTTCTTAATGGGTAATTATAATTACGCTTGGCAATATAAATTAATAATTTTATAAAACTTTACCTATATTTTATGGAAAAGAAGTCTTACTAAATATATATGTAGATAATATAAATATAGCTTTAAAAGTATTGCCTTATAATAAATTGCCGCGTTTTTTTTTTTTTAATATAATGTATGTTGTTGCTATTATATTTTATACTGTGTACCATAATAATAATAATAATAATACAATGGCAACTCTATTGAAACTTGATAATTATAATAGCATTTCGATATCTATTGGATTCGAAGTTCCCGTTCGAACAACAAAACTTCTGGGCGACCTATTTACTGTACATCATGTACCTAGTAGGTGCCTACCTGTAACTTCGCACACAATCTGATAGATTTAGTCGATAGTAGACTGACAATCTTGAAACTGTAAAGGTGAAACTTTACTCTGAACACACAACTGAGTTGAATGAAAGTGCATAAGTGCATAATGACGTTTTATGCATCAGCCATGTATAGACCAATCTAAATATTTATAAATGTAATCATGGAAATATATTGTTATTGAATTTTGCAAGGGTAAAATAACATCTAGAAAATCATCCGAACATGCTCGATTATCCGAACGTCCCGCCCGCCTAACTCGCAAGTCTTCTACCCCTTTTCTTTTTGACTGGTTAACGCACTTTGGTATGATATGTTCATATTTAATGGAATAGAAGAGGGTGGACATTAAACTAAATGTTAAAGCCGACAATTTAAATCTTGATTAAAGTATATACGAGTAATCCAATAAAAGGTCAGTTGAAGATTAAGTAAATCTAAGAAAACTAAATTGAACTATAAGAATTAATGAAATACCGTCTTAGTTAATGTTAACTCAAAAAAACTTTGAAAAGATTATGTGGTATGTGGGAGTATACCTATACAGCGGACAGCTACTCGTTAAATAAATATCTAATTTTGTATGCCTTTTGTTTGCCTTGTGAAACAAATATCTATAGTTCAACTATATAGGACGCTCTAAAGTACGTAGGTACTTCACGTTTAAGAATGAAATATTTTAGTCTAACTTTTTTGAGATTGGCATTACAATATATTTAATTACGGGTAATACCGAATTTCAGGGATAGCGACTGAATCCGGTAACTCGGAAGTGCGGGACGTGCTTCCAGAGGTCTTGGAAGTTGGGGCCGCGTGATTGGCTCCATTGTGAACACTCAATAGGCCATTCCGACCGCATACTGAACCGCTTCAACTTATTACAGGTCCACTTTTACGAATATAGAATAAAAATATTATGAATTTGATTTATGAATAAAAGATTACGAGAGTATAATAAAAAAAAAATATTTTTTCTTTTTATTATTATTGTGCTTATATACCTTACCGGAGATAAGAAAAGAAAATATTAGTCACCCAGGAATCGAACCCACAACCGTCCCGTTTACCTTCGCACGCAACACACATTTAAAGTCGGACTACATATATTATCATTCCATTTCCATAACAGATATTCAATATATCCAAAAAAATACAGAAAAATAAAATAATCCGGCATCAAAATCACACTGCCCCAAAAGCACAGTTAACGCTCGAATACCCAATTATATCGATTTATCCGCACCGATTATATCGAGCAGATACACATGTCGAAAACTGTACCGATAGCCAAATAAACTAGCAGACCACATCGATTACCTGTCACTGGCAGCCTCCCCAATGACCGCGGTCCGCCAAGACCGTTCCGATACCACGCTCAATACATATCATATTCGATACACGAAACTTCGCATTATGAAATATTATAGCAAATTTATTTTATAGAATAAAAATAACTAGAAACGTCGGCGGATTGAATTGAAGGAAAAGAATTGGAATCTTTTGGAATAAATGTTTTGAAAGTACCATGAGTTACTTACGTTCTCAACTCAACTATATGGAACTCTTTTTTTTAATGTGGAATAGGCTTGCGTTTGACCGCATCACTTCTGTTCCCACTTAAAAATAACGTACTAGGTGATGAAATAATAATATTACCTTAGATAGGATTTGAATCCACAACGTTCGCGTTTTTTAGAAACAATGCACGATACCCAACAATGTCATAACCAACATTTAACAATTTCGGCGTCGAGTTCCGCCAGCCAACACGCGAAGCCTCCAGAATTCGCCGGAAAATGAGGAACGGGTTGTCTTATCCGATTCCTTCTGCTTACCCCGATGTATGCGTGATATAGCGTGAAGCTAAAAAAATAATTACAAATTAAATTGCAACATTATTGCATAGGTATAGTGTTAGAAACGCCATTATTCATGACGTTGTTAATATTACAATGAAAAAACTTTGTCTTGATGATGAAAGTTTCCCACACTTTTAATAAGAAGCCCATTCATAGCATACTTTCGTCAGAGGGTGAAAAGGGTAACGGCCTTATCGTTATAGCTCGTGACACCAGAAAATTAAAAGTGCGCCGTCACGGTTGGGCTATCTTAGGAAATAGGGTGACTGTACCACTACAAAGCTTTATTAATTGGTACTTCTACTGGGCTGGACATCTCTAAAGTGTATTGTTCTTATCCCAAATTTAAATTCTTTTTGAGTTTAAAAATAATATTTTTGGCTCGATAAGAAACTTATGGTTTCCGAAGCAAAACTTTTTCAGTTTTCAAGTAATTAATCCAATCAATATCATGTGGAGGAACATTTGAGCTATGTACATCTTGTATATATGACTACAACTCTACAAAGTTGTGTTGAAACTTAATTTAGCTAGACTGGTTTGCGGTCACTGTTGAAAAGTTTCAGCCAGCTCTATACTAATGGAAAGCGAACAAAATCACTAGTAACTGAGTTAGAAATGTAGGTATTTGTAAGTCGTGCAACTCAAGCAATTTGTGCAATTTTACTGTCAGCTCCAGAGGCACCTAAAATCGGAAACTGGTGTAACCATTAGTGAGGTATTTTCAGCTAGACGTTACTTATCACGAAAAATCACTCAAATGTCTGTTTGCGGTAGCTTACTTCCCTTTCAATAATTTTTCACATTTTTTTAGTTCTTAAAATTTCGAATTCAAAGTTTAGTTAATACTATTTACTATAAACTTTAATTGTTATTTTTCTTAATTATAATGTACAAGGCGTAATACCGACAGAACACAGTTTTTTATACTTACCTTATATCTGTGCATGTGAACGATTGAGTTCGTGGATATTCAAGAAAGACGTGCTCAGGTAGTTATATAGTTAGGGAATGTTAAGAGGATTATTATCTATTAATGTAACCAAAAGTTTTGCCTTCCACGTCGTGTTCCACCGCCGGATTGGCTCCGTATTATCATAATTTTATTATTTTCACCTGTCAAGGTATACTTAACATTCACATTTTGTGATGGTAAAATATAAGAAGTACTTACCTAAATGAAATTAATATGAATTACATTGTTAATTACAACTCGAACTATAAAAGCATTTTTATATAAATACAGCATTTTTATACAAATACATTTACATTAACAAATTTGTATAAATACATATTATGCAAAAATTGCAAGAGTGATTGGCATATATTGGCTCTATAGAGTTCCTTGGGAAAAGAAGTGGGATACCTGAATTAAAGTTCACAAACATTAATTAATAATTACTTTAGTATATCTATATATTTCAAGTGTTAAGTTTAAACTGTGTGAAATTACAAAGGAGTCAATGATAAGTAAAATATTCTTTCGCATAATCACCCATGTGTGACACAAAGATCGAATGAACTTTAAAATAAGATGTGACATTTATAACAGTTCACGCCTCATATATTTATATAAGATAAATAACCTCCTTTTCTTACAGAAGTCGGTTAAAAAAATATGGTAATTTAATAAAGAATAGAAAATATGGTATTTCAAAAGATTTTTAAAATATTTTTAAATAATAATCACAATTATACGGTAACAGATATTTATTTTTAAATCGGTTTACGTCTTTTAGTGGACAACACTACCCGACGCGCCGCTTGCTAATGTCAGACTTTGCTTTCATCTTATTCGCGAAAACATCCAATTAAAAGCAAATATTTTTTATTTAAATAATCTTGATTAAAGTGAGTTTTGTAAATTTTTAAGTTCAAGATGAGCTTTTAATGTTAAAATGTAAATCTAACTTAAACAATATTTTAGATGCGACCAAAACGCGAATAGAAATGGACCAACAATTTTCATTGTCCTGGAACAATTTCCACGGAAACCTGAGCAAAGGTTTTGCCGGTTTGTTGGGGAACGGTGAATTTGTGGATGTCACTATTGCTGTAGAAGGTCACTTACTGCAAGCGCACAAAGTTATATTATCAATATGTTCGCCGTATTTCAAAAAAATGTTCCAATTGAATCCATGTCAACATCCCATTGGTATGTATCATATAAAAATCTTATATGATTTGCGACTTCGAATCGAAGTATGACATTTTTAATAGTATTAACTTAAATAAATAAATTGAAATTGCAGTAGTGCTAAGGGATGTCACTCACAAAGCCATGAGAGATTTATTACAATTCATGTATCATGGAGAAGTCAGCGTAAAAAGAGAAGATCTCACTAGCTTTATAGGCACTGCTGAAGTTCTACAAATTAAAGGATTAACCAATAAAGAGGTAAGTTTGCTATAAACTTATAAACAATATATTTCCTTATTAAATATGAATTCAATGTTTATGTACCATTTTATTATATGTAGAACCTCCTAAACATAATAAATAAGAATGGTATACTGTGAATTTCTCACACCCTATCATAAAAAATTAAACAAATTATTCCTGCAAGTAAGAATTGAATCCACCATGATTATATTTACAGTAAAATGCTATCCTACTGTGTCTATTTTATACATATTTTCATTTTAGACTGAAGAAGACCCCTTTGATAATGATAAAGAATTAACTAAACAAACTATATCTCAAGATAGTCCAGATGCAGAATCAAGTACTTCTGATGTGTATGAGTCAGCTACAAATGAAATATCAGAAAGTAATGACATAGAATTACTGAAACAAAGACAGTTCATAGAAAAATTACAAAGGCTGAGTAGTCTTAAAAGAAAATCTGAGGAATTTTTACACAAAAATTATTATTCTGATGTACTAAACACTGAGAAAAGACCCAAAGTATCTGATAAACTGACAAGCAATAAATCAAATATCTTACAAACAACTTTTGACAATATTCAAAGTATATATGAAGAAAATCCAGTAGAAATTACAACATCTTTAAATCCTATACAAAAGCAAAGTACTGATAAGGATGATAGTAAAAGTCAAACAACAGAAAATGAGTTGTCATTAAAAACAGAATGTGATGACAGTGATATTATAGTGTCAGACCCGGCTGTATGTACTACCCCCAAGAGCTATGAAAGTTCTAGAGAAATAAAAAAAAATCTGATTATACCTATGGACTATCAATCACCTCAAGAAAGTAAGTAATAAATTTTAATTTTATTTTAATAAAATATATATCTGCAGATTAACTTGCATTATAAATATTATACTTGTATTGTAAATATTATACTTGAAGTTACATGATTGTTATATTGTATTTTTTAAAATATATCACTGGTACCTTTTGCTATTGGGGCACAGCATTAAGGCAGCAACCAGTACAATGTGATGGTTGAGAGTTGGATTTCCATTGATAGGAATGAATTATTTTCTTAACTCTATTAACAAGACAAACACTGCTACTTAACACACACTGGACAGAAAATGTGTAATGGAGTGTCCTTAAACTAGGTTCCTTCTGCCTACCTTATTAAATGAGGGTTATAATATTAACCTAAAAAATACATTATATTATCAACACTTAAATATTTATAATGCAAGTTTACCCTGTTGGTCCCAAAATGGATGAGTAGGTAGAAGTTGCTTAATTAATGCTTTTTGTTTCTTTTGTAAATAGGAATAGAGATTGTGTTGAAAATGCAATCATTTGTTATTTTTCTAGCATATGTTGTTTTCTGTTGCAACCCCCTCATGCTATGAAAACACGATGGCATTTTCAACATTATCAAAATTCCTCAAAAAAAATATTTTGCTATCAATTATAATGAAAATGGCCATCGTGATTTCAGATTGCACCAGCTTTAACTCATTATTCACGGATCTAAAGAATCTAGTAAATGGTAAAGTGACAAACGTAAAAGAGGAGATTCCAAGATATGCAACGGAACACCGTCTTGTTACAATTCCACAAAAAGAAGATGGTAAAAAGAAATATCCACAACGATCGTGTAGACTCTGTTGGCGGATAGGCAAACGACGTGACACTAGATTTATGTGCAACGCGTGTGAATTACCGTTTTGCAAGTCACCGTGCTTTGAAATCCATTTCAGTGATATTGTCAAAGTGTCGCAACTACAAGGAGATTATTATGCACCCTAGATTAAGTCCATGCTTTTATACTCTCTAGAGTTCTAGTTGTAAGAAAAATATATTTTTATATTCCCAAGTGATATGCGTCAATAGTTGAATCATAGATTCAATAAATTTTGGGACCAAATCAATTGAATATATATCAAACTTGAAGTTACTTTAATGAAACTATAAGCATTTAAAATTAGCACAATAACGTCGGTAACCTGTGATACTTAGAATCTGCTTGTGCCAATATGCTGCTTTATATTCTCTATACAATGTGCCATCAATCCTCTGCCATATTTTCTAAAGACTTTATTATGCTCATATTCTAGTCTATTTATTGTATTAAATAAGTTTAACTAAATTTGCATGTGATGGTAAATTCCTTTCTGGTTACTTATGATATTAGTGATCTCTGTATCAATAAAACGTAAGCATAATACAAGATTTATTCACATTCCTATATGTGATAGATATTTTAAGGATTTGGCTTAGATTGTGTATGATGAAATTATATTTTTATAATACTGCGTGATGTTTGACATTATTGAGTGTTTTATATGAATAAATAATGTATACACAATTAGTTTATTTCATTTGAAGCCCAATTTGACTGGACATTTTGTACATTTATTGTGAGTAAATTTTTGTTTTATTTAAATAAATATAGGTAATCTTTTGTTGCAGATGCTCTGTCGCTAGTTATAAACGGATGCGAAAATCAGTTGCCGGCTCGATACAAATATATCTACAGTAGGAAAGGTCATAAACAACTAGTGCATAGAAATTTTGTATACACAAAACACTCAACGACACACGGGAAAACTTCATGGAGATGTGTTCAATATTTTTCACTCAACAGGTGCCCGGCAACCGTTGAAACTATTGATTCAATGATATATGCAGTCAACCATCAGCATAACCACGAAGACTGCTATGAAAAATTATCAAGGAATAATATTTATGAAATGAGTACTTCCCCTAAATAATATTTGTATAGTGTTAGTAATATGTGTTTTATAAAACAAATGTGGTAGCAGTTTTTTTATAATGTTTTTTTTCTAATGGAGTTTGCTGAAACAGATTATATTTAAAATATAATGCTGAATAATTGAAATTAATAATAATATTTATCTAATGAAATTATAAATCTGCTAAATACTCAAAATTGAAAATGCTGAACTTAAATTTTATAAGAGACGAAAAATGAAAAAACAAAAAAGGCTATTGAATTAAAATAATGAATAAAAAAATTTACTGGTTACCTGTAAAGTCTATTTACAGACGTGAAAAATTGCTTACTTTTTTCAATTGAAATGAATTATTATTATTTTGTAAAAATAATAGAAATGAAGAAAGAAAAAAAGGAGTTCATTGAAAACTACAACTTATTCGATAAATTAACATTTAATTACACTTGTTACACAATTCGAATATATTTTTACTTGAGTTATACAGAATAATTACAAGTAACAGTGAATGGATAGATGCGTCAGAAGCCGAACGTTTAGGCCGATCGTGCCTCTCTATCGCTTGTTCCGCTCTCTCGTTCTCGGCTCGGGCGGAATGTGACAAGGAGTCTTACTTTTTCGTGCATGCCACTGGCGTTTATCAACTTATAAGACGTTATCACATCAAAAGCAATTAATATATGTATACTGTACAACTCAACAGTAATAAAAAAATGATACTCCATGAAATGATTTAACAATAGTAATTGTGCCAAATAATGTATTTGTTTTAAAAAATTATTAACATATTTTAAAGTTTGTACTTCATTAGTTGATAAAATGTAAAGTTCCTATATCATGTATAAGATTATAACAATATTGTGTATTTGTGTTATCCATATATTAAAATATTGTAAATAATTAAACTCCACTTAAATTTATAATTTAAAATTTCTTATTTCATCTAGTCATAGACAAACGAAATTATAAATTATGTATGGGATTCTCATCTTACTCTGTAAAAATTAAAAAGAAACTATGTATTATTATAGGATCTATAAACGGATCTAGGTTTATTTAATATAATTTATTGTACATGGTTCAGTAAAAAATATGCTAAAATTATTATATGCCATTGCAAAAATTTTGAAGCAAGAAGGTATCAAGAAAAGAAAGTTGTATATAATATATTTAATTTATAATATTACTACATATTTACAAATAACATTACTAAAATAAATTAAGTTTTTAATAGCTTTGTGCTTTTATTTTCTAATAAAGCGGCCATCCTTTTTCTTGGTCTATGCTTTTTGCTAAATCCAACACCTGAACAAAAGATTAAAGATATTTTAATTAAAATAAAATGTTATCATTTAAGAAATTATAAATAAAATTACGCTACATTTAATTATATCCATTCATTATTTAAATTTTAAAACATTTTAGTAAAATATGTCGTCGTGGCACAGTGTGTCTAACATCGTGACGAATACGAGTTCAATTCACGCTCAAGGAGATTAAGTATTCAGTATGTTCATTTCTTTGATTCAGTAGTGAAGCAAAACGCGGCGTTGAGTTTTGCCACTTAACACGCAATGCCTTGACAATCCAGCGGAACAACAGGTAACATTAGCTGCATGCCCTGCTATACACAGGATACAGCGTGGACGAAAGAACCAAAATATATTTACTGAAAAGTAAACTCACGGATATCAATATCTGGCTTTTCTTTCAATCCAAACGACTTGGCTACTGCATCTAAATCCATATTCAGCAAATTAAAGACATGTTTCAATTTCTTCACTTCAAATGCTCTTATGTAGCCTTCAAATGCTTCAATAGCCATTGAATGGAATTGGGGATCCTCCATTGCGTTATTTATCTATAAAATAAGTATTAAGATAAGTTTTTTTGCACTTTCTCCTGCATATTGGTTGAGACATTGCATTGCATTGCAATTGGCGGAGCACAATGCCACGCTTTGCCTTCTACAACGAGAAATGAAAATAATTTATTCCCCCAAGTAGGGATCTAACCCACAACCGTCGCGTTTACATTTATTTAGATGTTGCGACGCTACGCCACGAAGCCTTCACTTTGACCATAAAATTGTATTTCTATACAATAATATTAATAAATAATTAAGTATTCCAAGTCATTTAAAATATTATTTTTCAAGTAGAAAAGGCAAACTTTATAAAAATATCATCTAAACATACCTATACTGTTTAACAACTTTTCACATACAAATAGTACTAAAATGAAGTTTTCAAGAGTTTATAAATATACCAACCTTAGAAGACAAATCACTATATTTATTCCACAGTTCATATTTATCGAGATATATTTTGGCATCTTTCAAGTAATTCACAAATTCAATTTCCTCTGGTCGTAATAGCAACACTGCACGTCCCTCAGCCCCTAAGCCGCGTGCAGTTCTGCCCACTCTGTGAATATATTCCTAAGGAATTAAATAAAATATAAATTATAATAAAATGTTTTTATTTCTCTGTTTTGAACTACTAAAAAGTGTAGTTTTAATATATATTTTTTTCAAAATAGTTATTTAAGCATGTATTATAAATACAAATTTTCTAATATAGAAAACTATCCTTGTCAGTAGTTCAAAACAGGAATAAAAGAAATTTGTATTTCTTCACTTTCGATGCTTTACCGTCGAAATATTACTAATTAAAGGACTAAGAGTTTTTTATTCATATTAAGATATCTAAATATTCCCCAAAAAATTTAAATAACTTACATTAGTATCTGAAGGTGGATCAAATTGTATGATCCAGTCCACGGCAGGTATATCTAAACCTCTGGCGGCAAGATCTGTACACAGCAGCGCCATCTTCTTTGAATTATAAAATCTATCTATGGTTGCCGTTCTGTCTGCTTGATTCATTTTTCCCTATAAGCAATTATGTAAAAAAATGATTTGTTATAGTTATTTATATGGGAACGAATTAAAAAAAACTGCTTCACAGACACCGCATACAGACACTCCTGTATGCGGGATGTAGCATACAGACAGAGAGAACTTAATGTTAAGGCTCTCCATTCTCCTTTTTATGCCGAATTTTTTAGGCATTGCGTGGTGAGTGGCGGAACTCAACGCCGGGCTTTCTTCCGGGCCCCTTCTCATAGCAAAGAAATGAAAACAGAACAATTCATTATTTAGAGTATGAATCAGACCCACAACTGTCACATTAAGCCGACACATAATCTTTTTTTTACTTTTGAAAGTAAACTATATTAATTATTATTTATTAAAATTTTCATTTCTTCACTCCGGGCAGAAGCGTGGCGTTGAGATCCGCCACTCAACACGCAATGATCGAAAATTCGGCGGAAGTGGGGAACAGAGTGTGCTCTACTATATGCAGGATACAGAGTGATGCTAAAAAAATTTAAAAAATATACTTACATGTATGCAAAGCACCGATATATCACAATATTTGTTTAGAAATTCATAATGGAATACAACAGATTTGCAACTTGAGAAAAATATCATAATTTTGGAGTCTTGAGTTTTTTTTAAAAGCTTATGTATCCAATGCAGCCGATATTCTGTTTCACACACAACATATCTGGTAACAAAAAAGTATTAGTACATTTTCTATATAAAAAAACATGGAATTCTGTTTGACTGTAATTGCCATGGTATATATATATATATTTAGCTTCACATATATAAGGGATAATATATGTGAAGCTAGAAATTTTGTTTTTCCCTAGCATAACCTGTATAATTATGCTTTATAAATAAAGTTATTGTTATTGACAATTAGTTATTGTCAATATATATTTATAATTTTTATTTTATTTACATAATTTTCATTTTACCCTTGTTTAAGACCTTCTACTGTAGCTCTGTCATTATCTTCATTAGCATTAATTATTTGGACTTCCTCTTTCATTGCAGATTTTATTAATGCTTCTGTTGTTTCTGATTGTGTAGCACTAAACAACATTGTTTGCCTATTTTCTGTAATTAATATAATATTCAAAATTAGGTAATTAAATGTTAATATTATATTTATATGTATATTTTTTCATTATTAAAATTATTAAACTGAAACAGAATAACCTGGAAAATGGAAATGTCCATGTCTACTCTAGCCAATTAATTTTATTCTTATTTATAGTTATATTGTAATTCTTTTAAGTGTATTATGAGAGAATTTATACATAGACTTTTTAAAATATAAGAATTTAATAGATATGAATATAATAAATATGATCTTACTAGGAAGTCGACTTATAATCTGTTTCAGATCCTCCTCAAATCCATACTGGAATATTTTATCAGCCTCATCTAATATTAAGCAGGAGACTTTTCTATAATCAAATTCTTTTGTTCTCATGTGATCAAATAATCTGCCTGGTGTAGCAACTACAATGTGGACCCCTATAATGTAAGAAAAATGTTTAAAATATTTCAACCTGTTTATATTTACATATAGTATAAATAATAATGATATTTCTTATGTTTAATAGCATGAAATAAAATATATTAAATAAGTAACTAACTAACCATTCGCAAGTTGTGCACTTTGAGCTTTTCTATTTTCTCCACCTATAACTAGTACCGCTGATATCATTTCATTATATGACAGAATATTTTGTAATACTGTAAATGTTTGTAATGCAAGCTCTCTTGTTGGTGAAATTATGATGCAAAATGTGCCTACAAAAAATTAAAAGCGATACTTAAGTTTTAATGTGAATAATTTAGCTTAATATATTCAATTTTAGAAAAAGTTTACATTTTGGAATACAGTTTGGAACACTTAAAACATATGATATACCTTGTTTTTGTTGCTTTAAAATTTTTGTTACTAATTCGACCGCGGGGATTAAAAATGCTAATGTTTTTCCAGATCCAGTTTTCGCTGTTGCAACTACATCTGCACCATCTAAAGCCTTTGGCAAAACTTCATCTTGTATATCAGTTAATTCTTTAAATCCCATATTTTTAATAGCATTTAAAATAGGTTTACAAATTTTTCCACGAAAGTCTTTAAATCTTCTATTCTTAGCTTGTTCACTCATCATTATAAATTTCCTAAATACTTTTAAATTGTTATTAACGAACTGTTAAGACTGCCGTTTTATCATCACAAACAAAGTTTTATTTTAATTTGATGTACCTATTAAAAATGCAATTTATAAATTTTATATATGGTTTACAAAGAAGCAATTATTTTCAATCATAATAGAATCGCGAAACAATAACAACACATGTTCATTCATACATCAACTTCGTACTTCGTGTTCGTAGGTTATATGGATAATAGACGTCAAGATGGTGCTAGAAACGCATGATATCGTAACAAATTGTTATTATATAATTTTCCAAACATTAAGTGTACTAAAGTGAAATTTAATACTATTTTTGTTTAATGTACACTAATAATTAATATAATTGTAACAATTTGCATACGGTAAATAAAAGAAATTAAATTAAGCATAGATAACAAATATCGTGTAATTTGACTTAGAATGTCAAGTTGACGTTTTATTTACCACGCGAGTGCGCTGGAACCCGAAAACGTTTGGCGCACGTGAATTTTTAGTTTAGTAAATAAAATAATTACGTTTGCTTTACACTCATAAAATGCCAACACCTGATAAAATATTGTTGCGGAAAATTAAAAAACGAGAAAAGAAAAAGCTTAAACTCATTTCACAAAAAAGAAATGGCACACAAGAAAATAATTCAGGTAACCTCCACGACATACGATTTTCATTCATAATATTATATTTTAATATAAACTTTTGTATATGTTTTTACGGTAAATCGTTTACACTTAATTTACTGTAACTATTTCTAAATAGATGTTGAGGCGACTAGTGATGATAATGTAGCAATTGATGCAAAGAAGAGAGAAAATGAAGAAATCCCAGTTACAGTACCAAAAAGTAAGCAAAAAGTTACTTAATTTTGTACTTGAAATTCATTAAAAGTGTTAATAGTGAGGAGGATATTTTTATTTAACTTATTTATTGTCATTTAATTTTTTTAGAAAAGAAAAAGACACAAAAAGTGACACCTGAAGATGAACTAGAAATAAAAGAAGAACTACCAGAAAGTGATCAAGATGTAGAAAATAATGTTGATAATGATACAAAGAATGGAGATGAAGCCCAATGTAAGTTTAAATGCCTTTGACAATTTGTCCGTGCATCTAAGTTGCTTTCACAGCACAGTAAGTTAAGTTGCTTGCACATACTTTCAGACTTTTGCCATATTACTTCTGTTTACCTATATTTAATGTTAAAATACATCACTTAACACAGATACAAGTAACAGACATAGTATTCTGAAAGGCAGAACTCAATATCTGTCTTTGCTGTACCAGAGCAATGAAATATAACAAATTAATTCACAATTAAGGTCTAATGCTATTATGTTACAATAGCTTGTAACATAGTAGCGTATTGTAATATTCAATAACTTATTTAAAGGTGGCATTTCTTTACTTTTTATAGTCTGTCTGGCAAAATTATTTTTGTTTTGAAGCCATTTTGTTCATTATTTCTAATTTAGTCAAGGACCATTATAGTTCTTCTCTGATTCAAAACCATGTGGGAAGTAGAATGTCTTAATACTAGGTTAGAACCCTCTGCCCACCCATACAACACCATATAGTGATATCCAAAAAAATCCTGAGAATGCAAGTCCCTACATTATGATTTCACAAACATATTTGTTATATAGGTACACAATTCTTTATTGTTTGATTATATTGCATATGGGGGTTCTGCTTTTAACAAACCTTGCAGGCTTGCAATAAAATGTTTACTTAAAAGAATACAATTTTCATATAGTACAGAGATATTATATTAAAGATTAATATATTATTTTTTCAATTTTTTTTTCAAAAATGCTTTCTCTTTCTATTTTCTAATTACATATAAATATGTATGTTAAATTTATATTACAGTACCTGGATCAAGTTTGTGCTTAGGCATTCTATCAGACCAGAAGTTTTCTTCACTTGAAGGAAAAGTGTGTGAAGCTACACTTATGGGTATTAAAGATATGGGATTTACAACAATGACAGAAATACAGGCAAAAGCAATACCACCTTTACTAGAGGGCAGGGATCTTGTTGGTGCTGCAAGGACTGGCTCAGGAAAAACACTTGCCTTCCTTATACCAGCCATTGATTTAATATACAAATTAAAATTCAAGCCCAGAAATGGTGAGATATTAATAGAAATTTTATATTATATATATGTGTATTATTATTTTAATCTTTAAATAAAAATAAAATATACATATATTGTAATGAATGCCTTAGGTATATTGAATAATTACCACCATTTTAGCATATCCAAAAAATATCAAATATAAGGATTTTTAGTGTAGTCATTACAGTATATAAAATGTAATTTTATATTTAAACTTCATATGATGACACAAAGGCGAATGTGAAAAATGGACACCATACAGTTTTTACTGCAACAAAAATGTATTGGACTCCAGTTACAACTATTGAGACATACATTTTTGTTTCAATATTAACAAAAGTATGCTAAGTCTAGAGTTTTTTTTATGAACACAGAATGGATATCTGATCTAATTTTGAAAAAAATATTTTTATTACTTTTATATTAACATTTACTATATAGCAAATTTTTATAGGAACTGGTGTTATAATTTTATCACCCACCAGAGAACTGTCAATGCAAACTTTTGGTGTTTTGATGGAGTTAATGAAATACCATAATCATACATACGGATTGGTAATGGGAGGTGCTAACAGAAGTACTGAAGCACAGAAATTGTCAAAAGGTTTGTTAAAATAATTAAATAAAATATGTTATCAATTAAATAGTCAGTGTTATATTTGTGTTAAGAAAATATTAGAGCTGTTGTGTGTACACAATTGTGGCACAGTGTCCCGTTCACAATCACCACATTTACAATCAGATATTGTGCTGCTGTGCCACAACACCCTTTAGATGAATTTTAAGGCATACTATATATTTTGTTACAGGCATCAATATATTAGTTGCTACGCCAGGTCGACTATTGGACCACTTACAAAATACACCAGACTTTCTATATAAAAATTTACAATGCTTAGTTATAGATGAGGCCGACAGGATATTGGAAATAGGTTTTGAGGAGGAAGTTAAGCAGATTATAAGATTATTGCCTAGTAAGATTGTTTTTTTTTTTCACTACTTAATGTTTATGATTATACTTTTGTTTAATATACTAAATACATATTTCTTTATTTAACTAGCCAGGAGATCCCTCCCTAGAAATTTTCGCGACAAAAAATAAATTTTGCACAAAAATATCAATTTAAAGTCAGTCAGGAAAGTTTCACACTTTGTATACTACATTGCATTTTCTTATATTTTAAATTTAAAAATATATAAAATCTATAAATAATGTCAAAAACACATAGTACATGTTAAATATTAAACTTTGGCATGTAAACCACAATGAAGCCTAGCCTTCATTTCATAGAGATAGGAAATACTTAATTTACCAACTTCAAAAAAAGGAGAAGATTCTATTTACGACACCCTAACTATTTATTTAAAATATTGTATTTAACATTTATTACATCCCTACAGAACGTCGTCAAACAATGTTGTTCAGTGCGACACAAACAAAGAAAACTGAATCACTTACCGCATTGGCTGTTAAACATGAACCCATATATGTGGGAGTGGATGATCACAGGGAACAAGCCACAGTAGACTCTTTGGAACAAGGGTGAGATTTATATTTTTATGTATGCTGTAGTATATGCCGATAAGAAGTTTTTAAATTTTGGAAGTATGCTAATAATTATAACATTTTATTTTTTCAGATACATTGTTTGCCCTTCAGAAAAACGTATGATGGTTCTATTCACATTCCTAAAGAAGAACAGAAAAAAGAAGGTCATGGTGTTCTTATCAACATGTATGTCTGTGAAGTACCACCATGAATTGTTTAATTATATTGATCTGCCTGTCATGTCTATACATGTAAGTAATCATTATTTTCTATTAATTTGTAAATTAAGGCCAATCGTGGCGTAGAAGCATAAAGTGTGACTGTAAAACCGACTGGTTGTGAGTTCGATCCCCATTCGAGGAAATGAAATATTTATTTAAATTTATAGTTTGGTCGCATAAAACGCATTGTCCCGAAAATTATGTAAAATTGGGGAATGGGGTGACTTAACACTCGATTCCCTCTATCTACCATTGCTATATGCGGGATGCAGCGTGAAAAGACAAAATATTCTAATGAAATGACAATTACAGGGTAAGCAACAACAAGCGAAACGCACAACAACATTCTTTCAATTCTGCAACGCCGAGAGCGGCATACTGCTGTGCACTGATGTTGCTGCGCGAGGACTCGATATACCGGCGGTGGACTGGATTGTACAGTATGACCCGCCAGACGATCCTAAGGTATTTTGTGACGTATTTATTCAAATATTACTAATTTTTATTTTTTTTCTAGCTTAATTGATTAATTCATATTTTAACCAATTTTATCTATTCATTTTTATTGCACAAAATTTGATACAAAAAATGTATGTATGTATGTATTGGAATATTCTGATAATACACCCACTGTTTTTAAAAAAAATTGTGTCTCTGAAAATTAGTTTAATACAACCTTAGCAGGTTTACATTACATCATTGTATCATGTTTTTATCATTTTTAATAATTACGCTTTAGGAAATAATTATTTTTTAATAGCAATAAATTTATATTTTATTCACATTTCGAAAAATCTCTTGTTTTAAGGAATACATACACAGAGTGGGCAGAACTGCAAGAGGTCTTGGTACAAGTGGGCATGCCTTGTTATTCTTAAGACCAGAAGAGCTAGGCTTTCTCAGATATTTGAAACAGTCCAAAGTTACATTGAATGAATTTGAATTTTCATGGAATAAAGTTGCAGATATACAACTACAGGTACCTTTTTGTTTATTGTTAGTTTTAATTTTGTAATATTTAAAATAATGAAAATTATCCATGTTTTTTTCATTTAACTTTTTTTTATCTTAATGCTGAGTCCCGCATACTGCAGATACTGTCTAAAGAATTTTTGAGAAACGGAACTCAAGATCGCACTTTTTGTTCTTACCAGGACAAAGAAATGAAAATAATTTATTCCTTCGAGTGAGAATCGAACCCTTAACTGTTATGTTTATAGTCAAATGTTGTGTTGTTGTGCCACAATGGCTTAGTATTATACTATTTTTTACAAAATAAATGTTCTTTTCAGTTGGAAAAATTAATATCGAGAAACTATTTCCTCAACCAATCAGCTAAAGAAGCATTTAAGAGTTATCTCCGAGCATACGACTCACACCATCTCAAAACTATATTTGATATAGACACAATTGACTTAGCTAAAGTGTCAAAATCATTCGGTTTTACTGTACCACCTGCGGTAGAACTGAAAGTGACAAGCAAAGGCCCAGTACAAAAGAGAAAAGGTGGGGGTGGTTTTGGATACTTCAAAACGTTAAATAAACCTCAACACAAGAAAGATGAAAAAACAAAAATATACAGACAGAAGGGTAATAATAAGCGAAGTGTAAGCTGAAATTGTGTAAGATATTCAGT
>HE670661.1:10289-30934 GCA_000313835.2 Heliconius melpomene melpomene | reverse complement strand
CACGAAGAGAAAAACACCATTACTTTCATTTTCTTTACTTTTCTTTGAGCATTTTGTTACAACCAGCAAATTCTGTTTTCAACTGGACAAATGCAATATCTGAAAATAGATTGGTAAAATTTACGTTTATGGAAAAAGACAAGGCAAACGGGCATATGGGTCACCTGGTGATGAGTGATTATCGCCCACGGCCCTGTGCTGTGTTGCGAGCCGCCAAGGTGGTGATAGAAGAGATTTTTGAAGGACCTGCCGCAGCTAGGCCATTCCACACTGAAGTAGCGCGTGGAAAGAAGTGCCTACGAGACCGCACAGTAGTAGTGTCATATATCTAGATGGTGTGGATGGTACTTGAGTTTTTGAAAAATAAAAAATGCTAAAGTCAAAGCTGAAGTCTCTTTAAATCTGTGAATCTATACAAACCAAATGTTTCTTATAATTAAGAGTCCCTTTAAAATGTTGAGTAGGTGTGTTTGGCTTAAAAAAGTAGTTTTTTGGTTATTATTTTATATTTTCTAAGTCTTAAAATTATAAATATTTTCCGACTTACCCTTGTTGAAGTCCATTTGCAGTTGATTGTTTGTTATCTATGACAGATATTAATTTGGGATTACTTTTTAATGCTAATTTAGCAAGATTGTTGACTTTGTCATCTATTGTTGCACTAAATAAGCCTGTTTGCCTTTTTTCTGAAATTTTTAATACAAAATTACAATAATTTAAAATAATCAATAAGGGCCATCTTGCCGCAGTGGCACAGCATCTGAATGTAAAGGTGACGGTTCTGGTTTCAATACGCAATTGGGATATATATTAGTAATAGGGGATTTGGGTATGAATTAGGGTAATATTTTCACTTTGCTGCTCTAGCAACAAGATAAAGAGTAGCTTTAAATTCCACTTAAAATACAATGCTTCGAAAAGGGCACATGTGAGGTAGTAAATATTTAATATTTCATTTTTTTTTACACTAGTAAGGAAGCAACATGCAGTTAGTTCTGCCACTCAACACACAATGCCTCAAGAATTCGTCATAGGGGAATGTAAGCGTCTTAATTGGAATTAAGTGTTTTAATACTAGGTTCCCATGTACACTCTATCTACCTTCCTAATGTGTAGGATACAGTGTGAATCTAAAAAAATAATTACAGATCTCACTTGGAATTTTTCTCATAATGCCCGTAAGATGTTTCTCGAATCCAGCTTCCAATAACTTGTCAGCTTCATCTAATATTAGATATTTTAGATTGTTGTATTTGAAGTTTGTTGTATTATCCAAATGGTCCAAAATACGCCCAGGTGTTCCAACCACTATATTTGCACCTGTAAATATATTTTTTATATTAGCAACATTTTATAAATTATTTAATTGTTTTATAAACAAAAGAACACCAACCAATATTGCTTAACAGGCACTTAACAGGTACTTGGAACCTAAGCAGCTAAGTGATACAGGTTTAAATACTTGTACACTTAAATTTTGTATCATTAACACTTTAAAAAAATCAAATTCTTGAAAATATACATTTTTGAATAGAAGAAATTTGTAAAAAAATCTGTTATAAGAATTTTGATAAAGCTCAATAAGAATGTGATTATTTCAAACTTTGCTGTAATAAAGTTTTCCTTAGTGAGCTATTTACACAGATATAACAAATATTTTAAACATATAAAAAATATTTTTATATGCTTGAACTTAGTCAGTTATAGAATTTTAAAGTATTATAAACAGAAATTTCATACCTTTTTGAAGACATGCCACTTCTTTTAATTTTTTTTCTCCCCCAATTGCCAAGCAAATGGACAAATCAATATTAATAGTTATCTTCTTTAACACTTCATAAGTTTGAAGAGCTAATTCTCTTGTGGGTGATATTATGAAGCAACCAATACCTATAGAAAATTACTCTTACTAAATATTATAAGAGACACAGCAAACATGCAATGCAGCATCTGACACAATAGTTGTGGCTTCAATTTCCACTCAGGTTATTGAATTATTTTCATTGTCTCTCTTTGGTAACAACACAAAATGTAGCATTAAGTTCCGCCACTCAACACACAATGTATAAGAAATTATATGGAAATTGGGGATTGGAGTGTTTTAATTCTAGGTTTCCTCCACCTACGCTAGAACAATATGGAGGATTCAATGTGAACTTTAAAAAAATTACCATCACTTCTTGTAAATCCTAAAGTAATTAATTTATCTACAACTGGTATTAAGAAAGCAAGTGTTTTTCCACTGCCAGTCTTTGCTGCTCCAATTATATCCTCTCCCAGCAACATATATGGTATAACTTTGGCTTGAATTGGTGTTGGTTTGTCAAAATTCATAGTTTGGAGGCATTTTAAGATCCGTCTATCTATTTTACCTTCTAACATACTAAAGCTAATTTGTGTTGTTGTTTCTTGAAGATTCATTTTTCACCTTTATATAAAATATTAAATAATATAATATACGATCTCAACAACAAGAATAAAAATCATAAGTAATGCTTGGGCTTAATTGATTCTATAAACATACGACTTCTTGATATATATATATTTTTTATTAAAATTATTTCTTAACTTTTAGGTTATTTAGAACATTTATTTTGTTTATAATAATATGACAGTGACAGTGATGACATTAATGATTAAGCTATTGTTCTGTTCAGTTCCTTAGCTTATGACTTTTAGGAGTACCAGTAGTAGTAGCTTACTTCTCCAACATCACATAGAATGGAGATGACAGGATTGCTCACTTAAATAAGATAGATAGATAGATTAAGTAACATTTAATAGACTAGTATAACGGTATAAAAAAGAAAGTGAAATTAAATAGGCCATCACTTGAAAAAAGTGATGTCACATATTTTATACGGTACTACTTAAATCTACGTTTTTGTATAAATTATGATAAATGTATACTCATTTGTACAAATGGGATTTAACACAATCGTTAACAAATACTAAAGCAAAAGGCTTGATTTTCTGAGGAAGTACATAATAGATACAGATAGAATTATTTTAGGACTAGAGAAAAGGACACGGACAGATATTAGTCTTAAAAAAAATTAGCTTCACTCTGTATCCCGAACACAGCAAGATAGACAGAAGGAACCAAGGCAAAAGGCGGCGTTGAAATCCATAATCCCAAAAAAATCACTGAAAGTAGAGGAGAGTGTCTAATACTAGGGTCCCTCTGCCTATCGTGTAATATATGGGATAGGACGTGAAAAAAACGACTAAAATTACTAAAACTAAATTTGCTACATTTTTATCAGAGTAAGATGCCGTACCGTACTATCCGATAAGCCATTCAGGTTAAAACGTAAAATGGAATGGATTTAAAAGCTAATATACTGGAGTCTACATAAAATATTTTCATGAAGTTATGAATGTCACTCGGTCATCGTCAGCGGTCGGTTGTCATTTTTATACACGTTCTATTTATCAAGTTATATTTCACAATTTTCGATAATCAGCGCACGAAGAGTGGTTGTATCTAATCATGATTTATTCTGGTTGGATTAAGCAACTCCAAGTCTTCATATTAATTGTAGTTTCTTGTGTTATTTCCGTTCAAACTGAGGTTCCCAGACCTCGCGGCGTTTCTTTATCTAAAGCGTCGTTATATTCGCCGACTAAAGATTTTACCTGTTTTGATGGAACCAGTACAATACCTTTTAGTTATGTAAATGATGACTATTGCGACTGCTTCGATGGAAGTGACGAGCCGGGTACATCTGCGTGCTTAAATGGAGTTTTTCACTGTACAAATGCTGGACATCGGCCGCAAAACATTCCAAGTTCTCGAGTTAATGATGGTGTTTGTGACTGTTGTGATGGTACAGATGAATATGCTGCTTCAGAGCCCTGCTCAAATAATTGCCAGGAATTGGGCAGAGAAGCTAGAGCTAAAGCTCAACATTTAGCAGATTTACATAAGGCTGGAAACTATATCAGGTTGGAGCTCATTGAAAAGGGAAATAAAAAACGTAATGAAATGGCTGAACAATTGTCCCAATTAGAAAAAGATCGAGATGATGCTCAAAAAATCAAAGAAGAGAAAGAGCTTCTTAAAAATGACTTGGAAGCCAAAGAAAATGATGCACTTAAAATATACCGTGAGGCAGAGGAAAAAGAAAGAGAGAGAAAAGCAGAAATTGAGCGTGAACAGCAGGAAAAAGAAGCTAGTGACCACTTTGTTCGATTTGACTCTAATGGTGATGGTTCATTATCTATTGATGAAATTAAAGTTGCAAATGTATTTGATAAAAATAAAGATGGAGAAGTAGACCAGGATGAAATCCAATATTTCTTTAATGATAAAGAAAGTGTGGAAATGGATGACTTTGTATCCACTACTTGGCCTCTATTAAAACCTCTATTGATGATGGAACAAGGAATGTTCCGTCCTGCAGAACCAGAAGAAGATGCAGAAGAATCTGATGTAGAGGAAAATCAGAAAGTTGAAGATGTAGAAGATTTAGGCACTGAAGATGACAATGTTGATGATGCCTTACAAGAAGAAACTGAGGATCTTGATTTGGAATCTGATGACACAAAATCATATGATGATGAAACTCAAAATTTAATTAAAGAAGCAACAGAAGCCCGCCGTCAATTTACAGAAGCTGAACGCACTGTGAGGGAAATTGAATCAAACATCAAAAATTTCCAAGAGAATCTAGAAAAAGATTATGGGCTACAGCAAGAGTATGCTACTTTAGATGGTGAATGTTTAGAATTTGAGGATAAAGAATATGTATATAGACTTTGTCTATTCCAGAAAGTTACACAGAAATCTAAGAATGGAGGTATGGAAGTTGGTCTAGGAAATTGGGGAGAATGGGCTGGTGAAGAAGGCGACAAGTATTCTGTCATGAAGTATACAAATGGAATAGCCTGCTGGAACGGGCCAAATCGCATGACGATAGTCAATATTAAATGTGGCTTAGAACCTAAAATAACATCAGTAACTGAACCATTCCGGTGTGAATATAAAATAGATTTAGATACACCAGCTGCTTGTGATGATTCAAATTATGCAAACCAGCAGTCATCACACGATGAGCTGTGATAAAGTGAAATCTTTATGCATGTGATGTGTATTGAAAATATTAGGATAGATCACTCATTTCACTATCTGTCACAATAAGTTAAAATGAAATGTAGTCTGGTCAATCCTGTGGTCCTTTTTTTGTAAAATTAGTTTAAATTTTTACTAGCGAAGAAATATAAGTACTATTTGATATATTTATAGTATTCGTCTATTTATAGTATTGTGATAAATAGGCAGTTAAAATATTGTCAATAAACTTTCACTCCCAGTTGCATTTATCATACTTTTCATTTTTACTTAAGAACAATCTTATTTATTAAATTTTAATCAATCTTTTGTATTTAAGACTGACCTAAATAACATTATTGTATTACACATTCCTTAAATATAGTAAGGCTGTTGATCAAACTGGTAAATCATGATTGTAAGCAAACCAATTTAAGCAGTTAATAAAATATTGTTTTTGGTTATATATGTGATTATTGTTTAATAAATTATTTTTCCTGATTTATTTCTTATTTTAAATAAATACATTGAATCATGTAATAACTGTTATCATTTATAAGATACATAGAACTATTTCATTTTTCTTTAAAGTTTTTTAAGCATTACAAACATTTTTCAAAATTCATCATAGAGTTAGAGTAGACTAGAGTTGCTCAAAAATTAAAATAAAGTCACGAAGAATTCAACACAAAGTCCATACTATAGACTTCGTGTTGAAATGTTATTGGCTAAAACTGACATTTTCTTTATAATATTTTTTATTATCTGTATTTGTTGTCAAAGCAGGACGCTGAACCTAATGCTACCGTTGTGTCAAAATATTGGTTCCTTGCGATAATTCGTTTATCTTAATGCTTAATATTTATCTATAATATATAGTTTATAGAGTACATTAACTATTTTGTAGAATTTAGCTTAGAAAATAAAGAACACTTATATATAAAAATGGATACAATATTAGAACAGCAACGAAGTTATCATGAAGAAAGAGAACGTACTATGGATGCTATGGTTAAAGAAATTTTACATAAAAAGACCGGGGTATGATAGAACCTACTATTTTTTTTATTCTTTTGTTTTGAGTATTAACATTTCATTTTCAACATTTATTATCCATCATGAAATATAACCTTAAAATATTTTTAGCACAGAGAAACTATCAACGCTGATCATCGACTCAAAAATTTACACGACGTAAGTTCTCTCCCTGAATTAAAATATTCAATGATTCTTGAAATCAGAAAAACATAACTTATAAGTTCTACATTTCAGAGATACATTGAATCTACGATAAGACTAAAAGAACTGTATGAAGATAAAGATGGCTTGCGTAAAGAGGAAATCGCTGCATTGTCAGGACCAAATGAATTTCAAGAGTTTTATGCGAGACTTAAACAAATTAAAGAATTTCATAGAAAACATCCTAATGAGGTTTGTTTTTATTTATTAAGTAACCTATATCAATATTCTCATAAGAATCTTAATCAATTGTGTTATTTATCTATAACTATTTATATTATAATTCAAATTGCTTTTTTTATTTTAAAAGATTTGTGTGCCAATGTCTGTGGAATTTGAAGAAATTGCTAAAATTAGAGAGAATCCATCTGAAGATTATACAAGTGAGTTATGTTTGTGATATATAATTTTTTAATTGTAAAACAAAACTAATTATTGTTGTTTAATAAAAATGAAACTATTCTACTACAGTGAATTTTGTCTACCTATAGAATGCAGTGATTATATGTTTTTACCCACTAAATCCAATAAATTATCATTTATCCAGTACTCCGGCTTGACATAAGTGTGTTGTTTAATTTTGCTACTCAACATGTGATATCCTGACCCTAGTTTCTCTATCTTCTGGCATTAGTCCTTATCTGCTACATCTTAAACTCTAAAGACTGCCTCAAATTAATGTGTTGCATATGCAGTTAGATTGTGCCTAGTTTCTCTCTATTTGTATATTAGATGCAGTAAGGGAAAAAAAATATAAACTTTAGTGTTTATTTTATGGAAAACAAAAATAATAAACTTTAGTGTTTATTTTATACAGCAATTATTTCATTCTATTTTATATTTTAGCACCGGTGGAATTCACGGATGAAGAGGGTTATGGTAAATATTTAGATCTCCATGAGTGCTATGAAAAATATATTAATTTGAAGGGAATTGAGGTAAGATTTAAATTATATTTTTATACTGCAATGCTAAATTACAATAACATATTAGTATAAGCTCCACATGATCATAGCCATAAGCAGTACAGTGGTTTTTTTGGTAAGAGAAATTGAACCCACAACTATTGTGTTTACAGTCAGACATTGTTCCGCTGCGCCATGACTGCCTCAATATACATATATTCTAATAGAAGAATATTATGATAGTTGATAGTTATCAAACTATTGTACTAAAAATTACACATTTTTCAGAAAGTTGATTACATCACATACTTAAGTATATTTGATCACTTATTCGACATCCCGAGAGAGAGGAAAAACAGTGAATACAGAAACTATATAAGGGCATTACTTACATATTTAAAGGATTTTGTTAATAGAGTGAAACCATTGCAAGACCAAGCACAAGAAATGGCTTTAGCTCATCAGGAATTTATAAAACAGTGGGAGGCGGGAAGTTTTCCTGGATGGCCAGTATGTGAATAATATTGCATATAATATATTTTTTGTATTTCATTAATATTATTATAACTGCATACAATGTGACATCATAAGTCCTTGTCTTTTCATTATACATCCTTTATTTACCAAACCAAGAGGTTGCTTGAAGTAATACACACCTACTTTGCATGCATCTTATAAACATATGTTTTAATTGCTTTGTGTTATTTGTATGTTATATATTTCTATAAAATATACTATATACATATTGGTTATATGTATATAGTTAAACTTATTATGGGACATTGTTTAATGTTAGATGTGATGGTTGTGAATTTTATCCAAATTTTTGGGACATTTTATGTTAGATCATATAACTGTATCTTTTGTGTGCATAAAAAAAATTGTGCTCTCCAATTTTTTTTCATAAAATTTTAGAAAGAAACAGGAGGTGCATTAACCAATGTGGGTGCCCATTTAGATCTATCAGCCTTTTCATCTTGGGAAGAATTAGCATCCCTCGGCTTGGACAGATTGAAGTCAGCCTTGATGGCTCTTGGTTTAAAATGTGGTGGTACTTTAGAAGAAAGAGCTCAAAGGTATCTCTTACTTATATTAACTAGTATTCCATTTTTTTAGCTTCACACTGTATCGCGCACTTAGCAGGGTAGCCAGACAGAAATTGACAAATTAGTATTAAACCACTCCATTTCCCATTAAGACACCACCATTTCCTATTATCTGCCGAATTTCCAAAATATTACTCCCAACTACACACTTTGTCTAGTGAGAAAAATTTTAATATTAAATATTTCATTCCCCCGTTGCGTTTACATATTATAAAGCTGAAAAGGTTGTTTGTAATCTCTGTATCTACAGTCTGAGTTACCTTGAGCACTTAGAATGTGTCATGTCCCATTGAGAAATTCTTAGTTATTTCCATTTGACTATATGTCCCAAGCCACACGTAAAATTTCACTTCTTCACTTACATTTATAAAATTTTGAAATATTGGGTCATCTTTGACTGTAAATACAATGGTTGTTGTTTCCCTAGTTTGCAAGAATAAGAGCGGCGTTGAGTTCCGTTTAATTAACTGTTTTATTAATGTAAAAATCAGATATTAAAGAGACCTAGTGTTTAACTAGGTTCTCTATGTTGTATAGAGTGTGAAGCTGAAATAAAATCTCTTCCATTACAGAGTGACTTACTGTAACTACTGATATCTCTCTTTATAGTTATTTTAATGCAATTAATCTATAAATAACCTTTATCTTTATAAGTAATTTGCACTTGAAGTATTGTAAACAATAGTTGTTATTAAAAAGCTATAAAACAGACCTATATAATTATTTGTATTGAAATATATGTATGACGCTTTCCACACCAGAATTATGTTATTAAATTATATTTATGTTTAAACTGTTGTTCCATAATAACGAAAGAAAAATATTTTAATAAAATAAAAACAATGTTTAAAAATTCGACGTAATGAAATATTTAACATTTTCATTTCTTCGGTAATTAGGCAAAATGCGGCGTTGAATTCGGCCACTTCAAACGCAATTTCTTGAGAATTCGGCGGTAAGTGGAGAACAGAGCGTCTTAACACTAGGTAGTGTGAAGTTAAAAACAAAACATAACGAAAGTCGAGTCTGCCCCTTTTGTAAACCAACCACGAGTTTTTTTTTTAATATTATTGTTTATATATTTATTATTTTTTTATAGATTATTCAGTACTAAAGGTCAAACTGCGTTAGACAAATCCCTAGTGGCCAAGAAAGGGGCCAACAAGGCCAAGGCTTCGACTCAACAACGTCACAAAGATATCGCCGCTATAGAAGCTCAAGTATATAGGTAATATACGATTATTATATTTAAAAAAATAAGTCAAGGGTAAATCGGTCTCGTCTACCGATGGATTCACACGAATTTAATGATTAGAGGTTATCAAGCAAAAATATCTATTTTTAAAATTTATAGAAAATTTCAAAATGTTTTGTATTTTATCTTTTATCTCCTATTTTTAATATTTTCTAATTTTAATATTTTTTGTCTATATTATGTTATGTATATTACAAAGTTGTTAAAAAATTTTACTTAGTGTATTGAAAGTTAAAAAACGTCCTAACTTTTGAAGAGCTTAACATAAAATATGAGACAGCGTCCGAGTGTAAGCAGGTTCCATTCCCACTAGGAGGAATTAATTAGTTTAATTTTCTCCCTAACAAGAGAGTACGACGTTGTATTGGGGAATGGAGTGTCTTAACACTAGGTTGAATGTACCCTGCTATATGAGTAATACAACATCAAGTTAAAATTGAATAAATAAAGATAAACACTGTAAAAATAAGGCGTAGAATAGACCTTTCAATCATAGATCACACACTATCTTAAGGGAAAATATGACAATATTTATATAACATACCTAGATTTGAGGTAGTAAATAGTAATTTCCTGTTTACTATCTGATATAAGTACTTAGGATGACCTAGATTGTTAACCCTGGTTTGGATTCCCCCTTGTAATAAAATATAGCTGATGCAACAAATGTAAGATTTTATACTTCGTAAGCAAATTATTAATACAATAAGAGATTTAGAACTCTCTAAACGTTTTTTTTTATTCAATTATGTTTAACTCAATCATTTATAAACTGTATATGCAATGCGTGTTAAGTGGCAGTACTCAACGCCGCGATTTGCCTCAGCAACAGAGCGAAGAAATGGAAATATAAACGTAGATTATATATTATAAAACGTGAAATATTTTTTCACTTCCTCTAGTGGGGATCGAACACACAACCGTCGCGTTATAGTCACACACACTTAAAAATTGTTATCCTTGCTATTTTCTATATTTGTATTAGATGTAATCCTGCAACTAGATTGGATAAAAATTTAGGGCCCATATTAGACATTTTTATGTTTGTTCCACTTTTACGCAAAAACTACTGAACGGATTTAGATGAAATTTTACAGTAATATATATTTTTACCTACATTTGATGTAATTTGTAAACATGTTGTATAATTTGGGTATGTTACGACAATTTTTCAATAACTAGTAGTATCTAAATACACAATTCTTACAGATTCGCAAACATAGTAAGTAGTACGCGGGCGTCCACAATAGAGAATGTGACGCGCCGCGCCGCGCGCGCCGCCGGCGAGCGCCGCGACGACAGCGACGAGGAGAGCGACGCGTCCGCCGCCGCCGACCTCGACTCGGACGACGACGAGGTGCCCTACAACCCCAAGAACTTACCGCTGGGTTGGGATGGTAAGGTAAGTGTTGAATCCTGCTGTATACTCTATATCCCGTATGTAACGGGATTAGTAAAATCTAGTGCTATAAAATATAAAATAACTCATTCTTCCGAATGGGAATCAGACCCATTATATTTTATAGGTTCGATTCCTAGTTAGCGTCCGTCGCTTTTTTATTTATAATTTTCCGATTTTTCGATGTTAGAAATATATTGTATTTCATTTTGTATGGTAGAACATATACATACATATTAACTACTAGCGGCTTCAACCCGTTTGAACTACATGAATATTTATATAAGTGTATGTATTTTAGAAAAAATCCGCAAAATTTCCTTGGTTTTAAAAATAGCCTTTACATTGCTCTACAGCCCCTCTATCTATCAGTGTTAGTCCCATAATAATCCGTTCAAATGGTTCAGAGGTTAGTTCTGACAAACAGTAAGACGAAAATTTTGCGCACGTGGTCGTGGCTACTGTCCCGCAGGTGGCCACTATAAGCTTAAAATCATACCTTATAGAACTGAGTTCAACTTACATTGGAAAATCCTTAATTTTAATATATCGATTTTTTTTCTGTTATCATACAAATAATAACTTTACAAACAATAGCAAACACCAAAACATTGAAAAAAAAGATTCAGCCTGTTCAATAAAACAGTTGAATAAATAAACTGTTTTAGCAATAGGCAAGTTTTTCGAACTAAATATTTTACATTGAAATAACATTCTTATTTATGAACCGATTGTAATAAAACCAACTCTAAATCTCAATGGAAGCTTGCCTGAATCTAATAGTACACAGTCATGTATTTAAATCAGTTAAGCCGTTTCTCAGATTAGCATGAACAAACGCACAGATAAAGAGTATAAAAATAATTGTTGTCGTTTCTATTATATTGCTAAATGCAACCAATGATATTTTTTTCTCATATATCTTTACAGTACCGACACCACGCATTACAAATATATAAGTATAGATTTTAATATTAATATACGAGTAGGTATCGATAATCTATCATGGATTTAATGTTAACGTTGTTTAAAGTAATCATGTGAAAATTTGCTCTCTCATAATAAAGTTAACAAAACATCATTATAATGAGGTCGTAAAATAGTGTAATGTAAAACAGCTTTAAATCTATTAAATGTGTTTATAGTTTGTTATTGTAATTGAAAATATGTTTGTTCATGTCACTATCATGATGCAATTGTAACATTTAGTAATTTTATTTTGATATAGGGATGCTCTTTGCGTATAAAAACTAGCCTCATAAAAATGAAGTCTTATTAACATTTTGGCTTTTCTTGGTTTTGTTCCGAAATTAGTGCTTAATTAATTTCGAGATATTGCGTGTTGACACCTCCACGATGCACTTTGTGTATATACAGGGTGGAAGAGGCAGCGCTTCTTTTACTGAAACTGCATATAGGGTTAAATATTTCAAACCCAATATTAAAAAAAAAATCAAGGTACCTCAACGGTTTGGATGTAGGATTTTTTTTACATTTCACGATTTTTATCCATACCTGTATTTCGTGTCACGCACGCATACGTATGCGACGTTACCGCTTTGACAGGTAAGTGTGTGCGTGCCTATGTTGTACTTTACAAATGGCGTTTTATTTTAAAACGATAATTTTATTATTTGTTTTGTTTGAAAAAATAACTTTTTCATTTTTGAGAATTATTTTTTTTCCGAATTATATTAGGCTTTTATAGAGTAGTTAAAACTGTGGTTTCATTTAAAGTGGCGCTGACAATTCCACCCTGTATAGTTATATTTCTCCAAGAGGCAATCGAACCCACAATTATTATACTCTTTCCGTTTACCAATAACTGTTTTAATTTACCTGTGTTTTTTTTATTGTTTCGTGATATAGATACATAACTGTAAATATATTTTAGCCCATCCCCTACTGGCTGTACAAGTTACACGGTCTTAACATAAGTTACTCGTGTGAAATATGCGGTAACTACACCTACAAGGGGCCCAAGGCGTTTCAACGTCATTTTGCGGAGTGGCGTCACGCTCACGGCATGCGATGTCTCGGTATACCAAATACTGCGCATTTTGCTAATGTCACGCAGATTGAAGATGCACTGGCTCGTGAGTTTTTTTGTTTTATTTAATCTGTGCTTTTTTTTCTCTTTAATCTGTGTTATATAAATTTGATTAAAGTTTTTAAAACGAATATATTTATAATAAAAGACAGGACAACAATATAATTATGAAAATTCTGTAGAATAACTTTGAATAACTAATTTAAACTATTTAATTTAAATTTAAATTACGAGATTAAAAACTGTTCAATTCTATTATAACTTAAACAAAATGTAACTTACACCTTTTAAATAAACATATTTATTTGTTATAGTTTGGGAGAAAATAAAAAATCAAAAAGAAAACGAGAGATTCTTTGCAGAAAACGATGAAGAGTTTGAAGATTCACAAGGAAATGTAGTCAATAGAAAAACTTTTGAAGATCTAAAACGTCAAGGATTGCTTTAAATTATTGATATTATTATTATATATTATAGTAATAAATGAAATACATAATTATACTTTACTTTTATTCCTTTACTTTCGTTTTTACATTTAAAATTATAGTACCCATTGCTTAGAATCCATTTAAACTAGTACTAAATTCGAGGATGTAGTGAATTATTACGATATTCATCAGAAATGAATGAAAAAGATCTGTAATCTGAACTTTTGCATATTGTACAATATGCGACAATAATATTACCGAAGAAAACAATAAAAGTAGGAAAATATCCTAAAAACAACGGCGCATCCATCTACAGTTTACTTTAGTGTAGCTACCACTCACATCATTCTCACCAATTGATATTCGGCAGAAACGAGTCTTATTTTTTATTCCACCCAGATTTCATGTTTTTATTAAATTGTTTAGACTAATTTTTAGTTTGCCCGTTTCACGTGGAATGGAATATGCATTCAATGCCAAAATACACTCACCTATTCCCAAATATTTATTTTGTCTTTGATTAAATGTCAATGTCAATGTGAAGTTTAAATGCTTGTCTATCGCATGTGGGCATCCGACTGTCAGTAATCATAACAAAGTATTTACAACAATTTATATTAATAAAAAGTAAAGTGATAACTAATTTTAAGTTATAAAATGTATTTTATATGAGTAAGGAATGTGAATTATAAATAACAGTTCAACATGTCAGAAGGAAAGAGAAGCAGTCAAATATTTACCGGAGCGCGAGTTTTAGGTTATGTCAGTACACATGTCCCTTTTGTGGCACGATTTATTAAAAGAAGAGGAGAAACATTGCTTTGTACAAGTGTGGGAAAGTGGTTTCACACTTATGGATGTGATAAATTCCGTTTATTAAGTGTAAGTGGAGAACATCCCGCTCCTATAACATGTATGAGTGGAGACAGTTTTCATGTGTATACGGCAAGTGAAAACGACATTTACGCGTGGCGGCGAGGCTGTGAACTCAAACATGTTTACAAAGGGCATCAAGCTCCTATACATAAAATTTTACCTTTTGGTATACATCTTATAACTATAGATGAAGATAATGTTCTAAAAATATTTGACATTAAAGAAGAAACAGAGTTTTTAGATCTTCCTTTTGATGAAGAACACTTTAAAATAACAGCAATATGTCATCCACCTACTTATTTAAATAAGATTTTACTTGGCAGCGAACAGGGTCAATTGCAGTTATGGAATATTAGGACATCAAAACTTGTATATACTTTCAAAGGATGGCAATCTCCGGTTGTAGTGACACAACCGGCACCCGCAGTAGATGTGGTTGCTATTGCTTTAAAGAATGGAAAAATTGTCCTCCATAACATTCGTTTTGATGAAATTGTTATGGAATTTAATCATGATTGGGGGGAGATAAGTTGTTTGTCATTTAGAATGGATGGAGTGCCCATAATGGTGACGGGAAGTACCAAGGGTCATTTAGTAATGTGGGATTTAGAAGAAAGAAGAGTTAAATCTCAAATTCAGTCTGCTCATTTCTCAAGTATTGCTGGCTTGCAGTGCTTACCTTCAGAGCCTTTAATGGTTACTAATTCTCAAGATAATTCTTTGAAGATGTGGATATTTGATATGCCTGATGGTGGGGCAAGGTTATTAAAAAGAAGGTAGATGTATTATTTGTGACCAATGGAATATAATGATTTTATTACTGTTTTTCAGCATCTGCAACCTTTTTCACAAAGTGGCTTCATTAAGACACTCACCTCCACACTTTCCAATTACTTTTTGAGCGAGAACTTTATCAATTAGAGTGGGGAAATGTAAATAATTTAAATTTAATCATTGACCTGAGTGGGAGTTCACAACTAGTTACACACCATTCTTTTATTATATTTTATTAAAATGAGGACTTTTTTCCTATAACAGAGAAGGACATGCATTACCACCAAACTTGGTTAGGTACTGTGAGCCTACTGGTGAGAATATACTTGCAGCAGGCAGGGATAGCAGTTTACATATAATGAACACTGTGACTGAAACATTTAATAAAAGCATGGGTAAAGCTTCACAAAACAAAAAAGCTTCTAAAAAGAAAAGTAAGTTTAAATTATATTAAATTCTCATAATAAAATCAATCTTTACATGTGTTAATTATGTTGAATTTAATCATATAATATCTTGATGATTAGGTAGAAAGTGAGGAACAGAGTGTCTTAACCCTAGGTTTTCTTTGCTCACACTATGTGAAGTGAAAAAATAATGGATAACATCTAAAATAAATAATGCCAATATTGATTATGTGTTTGTCTTTGTCATTATTTGTTCTTATTTATTTTTTAGAGAGACTACAAATAGATAATCTTATGCTACCACCAATAATAAAATTGAGTTCATGTATGCAAAGAGACAAACAGTGGGACAGTATAGCTTCGCTACATGAGCGTAAATATGTGGCAACAACATGGTCCTACAATAAAATATGTATGGGACAACACAAACTAAAGCCCCCAGAAATGGAAAAAGGAGTTCTAGCAACATGTTTGACTGTTACACATTGTGGAAATTTTGTTATTATTGGTAAGTTCTTTAAAATTATTGTGTTGTAGTAGTAGTGCAGTGTTAAGACATTCCCAATTTCTGTCTAATTTTGGCAGTCCGTGCTAAATGGCAAACTCAATGCTGCGCTTTGTCTCTTTACCAAGGCAGGGAAATGAAAATAATTAATTCTACTGAGTGGAAATCGAACTAATAACCGACTTGTTAATAGTCAGATGCTATGATATAATCTGCAATATTATTTAGTATAATATTTTTTTGCTTCCCAATATTATTTCCTAATATTTTATATAAATTTATTTTCCATTTAAGGCTACAGCAATGGTCAAGTTCACAAATTTAACATGCAGTCAGGTATATACAGAGGTCACTATGGTAGTGAGAAGAGGATTGCACATAAGGGGGCAGTAAGAGGCGTTGAGACAGATTTGTGTAATCAAAGGGTTATTACAGCTGGTGCTGATGATAGATTGAAGTTCTGGTATTTTAAATCAAGTAAGTGTATCTTCATTAACAAATTAAATTAAAAGATAAAGTTGGCACAATCCAGTGTACAGAAACAGAAAAATGTATGTGGCCATAATACATCATAATTATGAGAATGCAAATATGATGGATTTTTATTTATTTTTCTGTCATTATTTTTAATGATCATTCATACAAATGAAAAGCCTTGCCAACAGACGGTATTATACTTCTTAATAGTTTGGCACTAAGTTCTGCTACTTTAGGTGTCTTTCAATGTGTGCACTGTGAAGAATGAAGCTTATTACCTTGTTGTTTTATAGTTGATTATTATTCCCGACAAATAAGAACTTACTAACAATTAAAACTAGTATAATTTATGTTTCAGCTAAAACTCCATATCATGTACTAAAATTAGAAGAATCAGTGAGTATGACAAAATGTCATAGAGACAGTGGTCTATTAGCTTTAGCAAATGAAGACTTCTCCATAACGCTAGTGGACATGGACACCATGAAAGTTGTTAGGCGATTTGACGGACATGTCGGCAAAATAAATGATATCGACTTCGATTGTCAAAGTCGGTATGTTATTTTTTAAAATATTTATTGATTTTTTATTTAGAGAAGTACCTAGGCTATTAAATACAAACTAAATTATATTAGTGTTTATATTTTTTTTATCTAGAGAAAAAATTAAAAACAATCTCTTATTGAAGCTCTAAAAATATTAACTTTTTAATCTTTTAACGGATATTTGATGATATTTTTCGCTATGGCATAAGACGAGAAAATTTATATTTTATTTATAAGTTATTTTTTAATTAAATTGTTTATATTCTGTTTTAGATGGTTAGTTTCATCATCAATGGACTGCACTGTTTGTACTTGGGATATACCTACCGCTCAACTGGTTGATATATATTCGGTAATAATTTTAAAATCTCATTACGATTACATGTACCGTTTTTCATTATGTGTTCATAGAAAGTTTCATTCACAAAATTTGGTTATTTCTAATTTTAAAACTCTATTGTTTAATATTTATTTTTGGATGTATGCTATTGTTCCTGTAATAATACTTTAAAATATTATTAAAAAAGTATCTGCTATTCTGAGGCTTTCGTGACGCAATAAAACAGAACTACTACCTGTAAACGCGAGCATGTTGTAGCTTCAATTTCCACTCAGGGCGATTATATTTAGTTTATTTACATTTCCTCGCTTGGGCAAAATAAAGGGAGGCGTTGGATAAGCCCTTTCGTAACGCGATGTCTTAAATACTGGCATTGTCTCTCCACCTTATTTACTCTCTATCTTTCTATGAGTGAAAAAAATGGCAGTAGTATTTTACTCTTTTCATATAAAATAAGTAATTCATTTTTCTTTTTTTAGCTAATGACATATGCAGGCATAGACATAGAAAACTTATTGCTAAGACACCAATTTAATCATATTTCGAAACATCGCATATAGTGTGGCTAAACTCATATAATATTTCGTTCCCCCACGTGAGAATATAACCCACGTCAGTCATCAAGTTATTTAACTAATACATATATATTAGTAATTATTATTTAATCTGTTTGTTTGTTTTAGGTAGAAAAACCATGTACGTCTCTCAGCATGTCCCCAACTGGGGATTTCTTAGCCACCACCCACGTTGGTGAATTGGGAGTGTTTCTGTGGGCAAATAGACTATTGTATGAAAAAGTGTTCTTGAAGCCCATAGATAGAGATGCTGTTGATATACCACAATTAAGTAAGTGTATTAAATACATATGTATTTGTAGGTCACACTCAGAGATGTTGATTAATATTAACTTGTGGTATATTTATTTATGTAGATGCTTTTTTAGTTTTGTGTAATGAGATTAAGTTTTGTTAGATTAACTCTATTTGCCATCAGTGATACAAGATATTTTTAAATTTTATTTAAATATTTACCAATAATTATAATATTGTACAAAATTTTTGTATTTTGTTCTATGTTGTACAACTTTATCCTGTATCCCTCTTATTAGAAGGATAGGTAGAGAGAACGAATGACATTGTTCCTGACGCACCGTTCAATTTTTGAGACATTGAGTGTTGAGTAACGGAAATAAAGGCCGCGCTTTGTCTTGTTACTAGAGCGAGAAAATGAAATCAATGCCCCGAGTGGAAATCGAACCCAAAACTGTCACGTTTATAGATGACGTCAACCACTAAAGATGACCGTAATTTAATCATTTTATTATCTAAGTCGATAATTATAAAAAACCTCATTTCTTCCAGAACTACCAACATCTGCTTCTGAAAAACCAGACATTGAAGACCTAGGAATAATTGACATTGGTGAACCAGAATACAAATCACCAGAACAAATAAGCGAAGAACTCATAACGTTATCTGGCCAACCCACTTCAAGATGGCTTAACTTATTAAATTTAGATATAGTTAAAAGAAGAAATAAACCTAAAACTCCACTAACAGTACCTAAATCAGCGCCATTTTTCCTACCAACTATACCCAGCTTGGAACTAGAATTTGATTTGGAAAAGGATAAACAGAATAGTTCCGATCATAAACTCTTAATACCGGAATCCTTGTCAACCCTGACGCCATTTGCAAAAAAATTAAACAGCTGTGAACAAGATGGCGACTATAAAGAATGTATTGAGAAATTAAAAACGTATTCGCCGTCTTCTATCGAAGCGGAAATAACAAGTATGGCGCCGGATGCAGGCGGAAATATAGACTTGATGAAGCAATTTCTTAAACTTTTAGAAATTATATTAAAGTCGAATAAAGATTTCGAATTGGCTCAGTCGTATTTGAGTTTGTTTTTGAAAATACACACTAAGGTAATAAGTGAAGAAGAAGAGTTAAGAAAAGTGTTGGAAATAGTGGAGGAAGCCGCGACACAAGCTTGGTCTAAATTACAGAACCTTTTATTATACAATATATGTGTTGTTAAAGCATTAAAGGATATGTAATATTATTGAGTTTTAATTTTTTTTTCTATTTAGGCATATCACTGTCTATATAACTTTAGGCTTTTGTGAGCACCTCGCTAAGCATTCTCTACAAATTCTCCGATTTTGGCGGGACGTCCCAATTTTTGCCTCAAAATTAAATATCCCAAGTGACGAGAATAGGCCTGCCCGCCGCTTTCCGGATGGTCCCGCTTATTATAATTATTTTAATTTTTGATTAGCTACAACACGACTCTGAAGATTTGACTGCCTTAGATATAGAGTAAGCCAGAGTAAACAGTTATTATTTTAAGTATAGTGCCACACAATAAATTTAAAATCCCTTTTTTTGTATAAAATACAAACGTCCACCCGTGCGAAGTCGGGACGGGCTAGTTACTTATTATTACCTCTCACCAGAAACTCTATTATCAATTTACAAAATTGCTACGAATCTACTTAATATTAATTTAACTATTTCAATAGGAGGCCCCTTAACAGCTTAACTAAGTTAGGCTCTAATATCTGCTCAGTTAATTGGAAGAGATAGGCACTTGTAACTTTTTAAAATAATCGATATTCTTATAGTAAAATACACATACTGTGGAATATCGATAATTGTTATACTTCCAAGCACTTACTCTCCGCAAGATGATCATAGTAGATACGAATTACGATCTTTAAATTATAATTCGATAAAGTATAATGAAAATATACTTAAATTAAGAATATATAGATACCTAGTTATTTTTTTTTTACTTTAAATGACTAGTGAGTGAGTTATATAAAAATTTAATACAATTTCGATTAATATTATTGCAGTAGCATTGTAAAGTATTTGTTTTTTCTGCTTTACATGATTTTTAAAATAAGAAAAAAAAAAAGATATATAATAAAGAAATATATAAGAGACAATTCGTTATTAGTAGGTGCACCTATAATAATATACTTAAGTAGACATTAGCCATTAGAAAAAATAAAATTATCAATCGAATAAAATACAGGGCAAAACCGGGATTCGAACTGATCATCGATTATTATAATAAATTTATCATTACAAAACCACAGACGTCCTTTCAAACGTTTATTGAATATTTTCCGAAGTGAATTAAGTCGGGGCCGACTACCGATAGCTGTGAAGCCAGCATTCATTAATGGCCGTCTCATTTTCGCAATAAGTATTCATTTCTACGGCGGAGGGGAGACGTTCGCAATGAAAATCTGATTGCGCTTCCTTTACGTTAT
>HE670660.1:30495-51360 GCA_000313835.2 Heliconius melpomene melpomene | reverse complement strand
GGTTATTCATGAGAAATATTTAGTACGTGACGCGGAAAGAAAGCTGTTCGGAAATAATAAAATGTACACGTACACGGATGCGTCATAATAACCTATTCGTAATGCGGTACTGAAGCTCAACTAATCATGGGATATGGTGAGGATAAGGAATGTGTTGTTATCTTATACTTTGATGTGGCAGTTTTAGTTCTTTTATAAGTATTTAATTAATAAAAATAGGGTCCACACTGAATCCCACATAGCTAGATGTACAGGGAGGGAACATAGGGTTCCCAATCTTCGAGACATTGCGTGTTAAGTAGTGAGACTCGACGCTGCCATTTGCCTTTTAAAAAGAGCGAGCGCGTATATATTTTATATGTTTGCTAAAATATGTTTCTTTCCTCAGTGTGGAATAACACTTTGAAAATGTAAAAATGATTAGGAAAATCTGAAATAGAGTAAATAAAAAATACATTTACCTCTGAAAACTTTTCATTAAGAAAGCTAAGAGGGACTTAATTTTATTAGCATAAAACTAGAAACCATTTCAATGTCTATTTTAATTTAACATTTCTTTGGTGAAACTATTTAGCGATAACATAAATAAAACTAATTAACAGCAACAAGCAGAGTACAATATAAATTTGTAGACAAAAGTTTTAACTAGATTTTTAAGTTCCTCGTTGTAATGCTATAGGGATGCCGATGGCAATTTTTTTTTTGCTGCTTACAGAATCCATATTGCAGCTTCCACCCAATTGTTGAGACATTAGGTGTCGAATATCTCGACATTAGCTGTCAAGTGGCGGAATAAAGAATTTATCGTGGTATGGACTCCAAAATTACTTCTTTCTACACTTTATTCTACTTAAATGAAGATATAAACATTACCTGTATGAAATTTTAAAAGTATAATTTATTTTTTTTTCAGCATCCTTATTCCAATACCAATAAAAAGCACAAAAAAATCAAATAAAGCGAAATCTAAACAGCAAAAGTTATATGCAACTACACGAAGTTTCTTAAAAATACAAAATACATTAGCATTCGTACGTGGTAGGAGAGTACGGGGGTGGGGGGTTGACAATACTCTTGCAGTCCACGAGATATGATAGCGATCGGAATACAAGGTATGTTAAATGTGTAATAGGGGTTGTATCGATGGGTTTTTTGATGGAATCGTGCCCAGATTTTTAAATGGAGACAAAATCTTACAGTTTATTTATATGATGAATAAAAGAAAATTTTATATGCGACATTTCAAGAGTAAGTATATGTTTTTTAAGACTTAATCCAATTCTTGTTTTCAACGTTGACGCCTAAATAATAATTAATCCGTAGATTTGTTTCCTTTATTGTACTAAATATTTACATAGGAGAAAACGCAGTCAAAAATGTAGTTTTCAAAGCCAACTTTGTTGAGAGTTAAGGTCCAAACTTATCTCTAGAAGAAATATCTTCCAGCCAACCCGTGGATATGGATAAGTGCAGTGAATAAGACAAATAAGAAATAATAAAAATCAATTATTAGATAATTAAGAGCTTAATTATATGTATATACATATGTCCTCTAATATTTAATAACAGTGTTTTACGATCACTTTTTAATTTAAATGTATAAAACAAGACATACTTATATCATTTTTATGAACTTTAAAAATACCTTCTGTTTTTCTTACACGTTCAAATTCAAAATATGTTTTAATTCAAATAAACTTTTGTAATTACTTTTCAAGTATCGAATGAACATCTCCTCCATCTTGGGAGATAGTAGTAGTTACTCAATAGTTATTCTTTTCAATTTAATTAGGTACTTTACACACTTGTAGTTTTTCTTTTAATTGAAGTTAATTCCATTCATTTTATCCATTAAATATTCCTGAACAGAACATAATAAATAGTTAAGTAATAATAAAAACTTGTTACAAGTTTACAAAGTAATATTATTTCGGTCGATTGTTTACAGTGATAGCAAATCTTGAATATTTTTCCCGCCGTCACATTCTTGCGGTGAAAATAGAATTTGTCTCGTCAGAGTTGAGCTGAATCAATCTGCATTATCCAAGTAACGACAACAGTGCGGCGGAAGTTATAAGCATTTAGCAGGTTTATTCTCAGTTTCTTCTTCGTATATTTTTTAAAACAAATATTATTAAATTATTTTTCAAATAAACTGTTACATATGTTCGATATAATTTTCCCCGCAGTGGTAGATAAAGCATGGCGCTGGGTTTTCACTCTGTTTCTTAAGAAGTAATCGAAATCCACGCAGTATCCCGCACATATTATGGTAGGCAGAAAGAAACTGGGAACTTAGTGTTAAGATATACCGTTCTTCATTTATTAAAATATTTCTATTCGTGATGGAAAAGGACAAGGCAGACGAGCGTTCGGGTGATACACCTGATGGTAAGTGATTTTAATCCAATAACCCACATTTGTAACCTATTATAAGCTTAAGATGATTTTTTAAACGTGAGATATATATAGATTTTAGTAACAAATTCCAAACTGACTACAAATTGTCAATGAATTTTACAATAATAAAAATATTCCGGTAACTATCACTGTCACTCACCAAATATTTCAGAAAAAGCCTAAGAGTTTAGAATAGAATATCAAAACACTACTAGTTCCATATGCTCAAAATTTAAAATAGATGCTACAAAACATACTTGTTTTAGGATTTTAAATACAAAATACCGCGATATCTTATAATTTGGACCACATAGTAAAATGTGTTGAAAGCCATCTGAAGCCGGCGCGATTTCTCAGGATTTAAAGAGCTTCAACTTTAAGGCACGCACTTTAGAATGTTTACACTGGAGATACTGGAAATTTTATTTCTGGCTACTGTGCTGAAAAATTGACACAACATCACTGAAATGTATCGAAAGATATTTGTAAATAAGTTGTATGCACTTTCGTAATATCTGAGAGTTTATCACTTATTCTTGTTTATTGTTTTGAGAATACACAAGGAATCTGATAGACTAGTATTAAGGCACTCACTAAAATATTAAATATTTCATTTTCCCGAGAGGAAATATCTTGTGGCCCTTCGCTACGAAACGTACTTAGACTTAGACAGGACTGCCTAAGTATGTTTTTAAGAACAATTGTTAATTAAAAATTAAGTTAAATATAATAAACCAAGGTTTCTTTTTAAAAATCATAGCATTTATCTCATTGTCAGCTATTTATCTAGATAGTTTCATTGTGAATTAGTGACACAATCGCTAACATTTGTAGACTTAAGAGAAAATCAAATTACATTTTTATATTGAGATTTTCATTATAAATGAAAACACAAGAAAACATTATTTAATAGACAAAGCAAAATTATAAACTTACACAGTATATAGTACAATTATTATATTATTTATCTCCATCTAATCTCGATGATGGTCTGCTTTAATCAGCCATTTTTATACACGTAGGTACGAAATGCAATATTTTAATATTTACTTTAGAATTAATATTTCTACTTTATTCTTTTGATTTAAGATGGTTTTAATAGTAATGTATAGATATAATTATGTTTAATGACTTTTGAAAATGACAGTTTGAAAAACGACGCAACAATGACCAGATACTTCGGTGGCTTGTCTCTTGTCAAATGTATTACAGATAAAATCGCTGGAGTAACGTACGGAAAATAGCAACACTAGTGGAACATGGCAGAAAGAAGAGATGTACTCTATCATAATGGACTTCAGACGTCAAACGGAATAAATAATAAGTATTTGTATAAAGACCCTAGACAAATGTATAGATAAACCTCACTTACAATTTTATTACATTTATAGATAATCTCTGCTACATGGTACGCAAAACAAAAATAAAAGTAAAGAAAACTACTTTGAACGAGGCAAAATTCTTTATACGTTTCCTTTAATACGACAGACTTAAATTTTATAACGACAATTCTACACGACTTTTATGTCAACAGTGCCAGATGTCAATACTTAGCCGGTATTAGCTGTATTTTTATCACTATCTTGCAATTTACGAGATTTTTACACATTATATTCTACAATACTGCTTAAGAGTATCTTTTCTAGTATTATTTTTTGATTTATACATAGAATTTGCTGTAATAATTGTAATCCGTTTAAAATTATTGTATTAAGCGTTTGTTTATTTATTTATAGCATTATTTATAGCCCGCACTATGTAGGGTAGGCAATTTCCATCGAATTCTTGAGGCATTGCGTGTTGAATAGCGGAACTCAACGCCGCGCTTTGCATCGAAATGAAAACACTGAATATTTCATTCCTTTGAGAGTCTATTATTATATTATGTTCATTGTTTGTATAGTACCTACCTAGAGAGGCTAAAAGAACATCCTACATTCTGAAAATCATTAACTCGCGCACTTTGATGCGAAACCGCAAGTAAAGACTATAGTTATTTTTCAGCTTCACGCTGTATCCCGCATGTAGCAAGATAGGCAGAGGGAGCCTAGTGTTAAGACACTGCGCTGAAGCATTCTGGAGTCTTTGCGTGTTGAGTGTCGGAACTCAACGTCGTATTTTGCTGAGGCACCATGAAATGAAACCAATGAAAATATTTTTTTCACATCTTCAATTTAATTTCCACGAATGGGAATCGAACCCACAACCTATCGTGCTTAGAATCACACTTTTGGGTCGCTACGCCTGTTCTCATTATACTATTATAATCATTTTCCATATAAGTGACTACTAACAAATTTTACTACAATTTTATAGCAATGATGCTAAAACGCGTAAAATTCGTGAACAAAATGTATGTACTTAATGCACCCGACTTCGTTATTTTTGAAACTCATCATTCGCATTTTATTAGACACCCCTTATTGTCTTCAATAAAAATTCCAGGGGATGGACTATAAAATTTAACGTTGGCACTGTAAAACCTACCCTTAATAAATTTTGTTGTAAATCAGTTGTGATTTGGAATCAGATAGGGCTTATGTGTTAAGTATTTACTATATAAGAAAAAAGAAATAGTTTTCTTATTATTTCTGATATTAGTTATAGTCGTATATAATATAAGTTCGTTTCCCATTCGAGGGAATTAATTATTTGATATTTTTAGTTTCTCGCTCTGGTAACAGAGCAAAGCCTGGCCTTGAATTCTGCCACTCAACACACAATGCTTTGAGAATTTGGCGAAAATTGGGTAACGGAAGTGTCGTAATACTAGCGTTCTCGGTTCCCTCTGCCGACACTGCTAGTAAGTGTACAGCTAAAAAACTATATAATTTATATCACAAATCGAATAGTTTTTTACACAAAATTAATGTAACTTTGCTAACAACCCATTGATTTCATTTCTCTGGTAGTATTTTATCCGGAACCAATCGATATGTCCTGGTTAGGGTACGTTTAATGACCCGCAATAACCCGCGCCATGCAGCACTAAATCTAGGTTTAGGCAATTTAGGATGTAAATTATTGCTATATATTATAATAGATAAAATAAATTGTTGATCATATCAGTTAATACATCTTATTATGTTAGACTTCGCAACTCGTTCGCTTCGCTCGCCAACTCTCGGTGGATTCGCTTGCTATAATCATTAAAAAAAATCTTTGAAGGACAACGATACATTTTTTTCGTATTACAGTAATTATGACAGAACTTTCTCATATTTTAAGTTTTAAAAAGTTATAATACAAAAGGAAAGTAATAAAATACATGATAAAAAACCTCTTAAATACTTTGAAAAACTCCATACATGCATATTGTTATTTGGCGTCTTTTAGCAAAAGTTTTAAAATATTACAGTATTACATTTATCACTTTTCAATTTGAACAAAACAGTCTACTCCAGTCTGCAAAACAGAGCCTGACTTTGGTTTTAAGTGGAAAAACGTCTGACTGTAAAGGTGACGGTTGTTGATTCGATTTCCATTTGAATTTGAGAGTGTAAATGAAATGTCCTAACAGTAGGTTTCCTCTGCCTACCTTGCTATAATCTGGGATACAACGTGAAATAAAATTGAGGAACAAAATTTATGCCATACCTTAAAGGAGTAAAAAAGGAATGCTCTATAAAGAACCACGTAATAACACAGAAAAATATGTTTTATTCTTCAAATAATAAGCTTATAAAAATAGTCTCAAAGTTTCACCAAAAATTTTGCGAACAAAAGTTTAATACTTATAAATTCACAGATTCCAAGGCGAGTCGAGTCGGGATGTCCAAAATTTCCCGATGAATAATTTATACTTGTTTCTCGTTACGTGCCGTTACGTTTCTTCTAACTTTAACTGTACTGGAAACTTAGTTTGGTTTTTAACTTTCTTATATGAACACAGATCTTTATTTAATTAGATTTCATATGAATAAAGATTTTTTTTCAGTGTTTATCATTGATTGCATACATCAATACAAATCGTAGCAGCACAGTAGTAGAACTTACACGATCATTGAGGGTTTTAGACCCACTCAGAGGTCTTTATTTAAATTATTAACCTTTCCTCCCGCTCTGGTTGATGTAAAAATTGTATTTTATTTACTAATAGACTGAATGAATATAAGGAAGATCATACAACGTTAAGGTAAAGTCGAGAATTGTGTAAGCCACAGAAAACAATATAAATAAAATATAAGAAACGAATTTCAACATAAGCCACCCCAAAAACAATGGTTATTTCAAAATCCTTATGGTTACCAATAAAATTTATTGTCACCAGACATCTGCCTCCGTGTTGGCTGTGCTGTGTAAACAGTTGTGCCACTGTGAATTGTATGGAAACTTCTTTGAATTTTAAATTTTACTTGCCACTTAGAATAGATTTTTGTTTTTCGATGTTATATGGACTGTTTAGATATTTGGTATTGTTAGTTCGCTTTTAGAAGTATTTTTAAGGTTTCGTAACAGGTTGATAAAAATAGGATCGTTGGGATTGTTTGTCCATCCGAATGTCACAGCAGATATTTTCTTATACCTACATATACGAGTATTTTTCGAATATTTGCTCCACTTTTTAATGAAGTGACGCAACTGAATTCAGAGGTTCCTTCCATCCGGTACCTATTCCCACGAAGGATAAAACAACAACAACAAGTTGAAATGTTAAGAACTCAGTTCTTTTTAAAAATAATTAACAAAATCAGCAGAAAAAGACGTAAAATATTTCCTTCAACAAAATTTGTAAAAGATTACTTTTAAAATTTATGACACCTTTTACCAAACTGGTGCGCGTACTGTTGACACTAAACCTACTTAAAACATTTTAGATTTTAAGTGATAGACTAATGAAAATATAGCTCAAAAAGTATTAGGTTTTAATAAAAGCAGAAAAGCAGGAATCTAGGTTCTTGCTACCTCAGTGTTAAGACACGTCGTTCCTCACTTTCCACACGATTTTCGAGACAAATATGTGTTGAGTGGAGGAATTCAACGCCACGCCTTATTTTATTACCAGAGCGAGTAATGAACATTAATTCGCCCGAGTGGGAATCGAACCCATAACCGTCGCATTTACAGCCAGGCACACTGCCGCTACGCCACGACGACCTACGGTATACGTATCTAGTATATTTTTTCTAAGTAGTAGTAATATTTTTTTGAAATATTGTTTTACAATATTAGGTATATTACAAAACATCACACAAACATACATACAAAAGACAACTCGTGTTGAGTGCCGGAACTTTCTCGCGAATCTTAGGTAATTGCCTTAGAAGCTTAATTTTTTTCTTAATTTCAAGGGATCACACACATGAATATTTGATGTTAACTAATTACAAACGACTAACGACAAAATGATCGTATAAGGGCGGAGCCCTTTTACCTTTTGAGGTACGGAACCCTAATATACTCGTTTAACTACGAATTTGTACATATAATATAAATTTTAAGTGTGATTTTTATATTATCTTCACACTTTACTTTCTCATATTCTTCTCAAACTCCCGCAATCCTCGAAGTTCTCAAACGATGACTATAATTCCCAAAGTTCACCCCTAAAAATGGTGATAAAATCGAGATTTCACAACAAAACAGAGGTGGAAATTTTGAATTTAATTCATATTCATTATATTTCCCGAAAGGAAAACGCATATACAACTCCTGGGGGCAGCGTAAAGTTTCGCTTTGCTTTGTTTTAATTACACTCCGGCGGCCATTGGGGCGGGCGGAGTTAAAAAGTTAATTAGCTTTAATTTTAACGACGCGAACGGTTGGATCTTGATGGAATAAAACACAGCGTAAAACGCTTCCTTTCCAAAAAAAAATTCATTACTAACTGACCATAAAAAATTAAATTGCGGCACTGATAAGAAGTTGCCTCGGATCTTGATTCTCATCTAAGTACAGAAAATATTATATTTGTTTTTAAATATACAGAAACAAATATTAACTTTTTTTCGATATAGTTGGTAGTACTAGCTCAGTGCTAGTGGGTTGGAATCGCATTCGAAGAAATCAATAAAATATTTTACAATTGTGGCCAACGCGGCATAGTACTATAGTAGGGCAGCGTTTGACTGTAAACGCGATGATCTGCCACTCATCACACAATGTCTTGAACACGGGCTAAAAGCGGAGAACATAATGCCTTGACACTAGCATCTCTCTGCCTACCCTGTTATGTACGGAATAAAGCTTAAAACAGATGTGGTGTAAATTTGTTTTCACAATTTAGTTGCATCATTTAAAGTATACATTTTTTTAAAAAAACCATATACTATGAGCTACTAATATAAACAATAAATTCACATACCCTAGTCTTTTCAAAACAATCACATCTGTGGCACCAAAATCTATTGTAATGCAGTTCTCTCGAATAGGCGATCTCCTTCAAAATTACTTTGGACGTGATCTGAAGACAAACCGCCTTTATTGTTTTAATGGTCTTTTAAAACTAGCCGAGTGGAAAACTAGGGGTGAATTTACGGCACATATACCTTAGAGAGGTATTGAGATACAAGTTTAAGTTTAAAATAAGGAATGTAAATACTGTGGAAACTTTATTAGCTAAGTCTTTTGAAAATAAAATAGCATGGGAGTTGAAACGTTACATTTTATTAGTATTAGGGCAAGCAGAGAGAGCTTAGCTCTCCGCTGCCCACTTTCCTTAGCGGGCATAGCGTGTTGAGTGGAGAAACTCAGCGCCGCATATAAATTCATCAAATCAACATTATAACAGCTATTACTCGAAGATTTTACCTTGCAAGTCACTATCCTCAATCTCACCCTGATAATAGAGACGGCCAAATGATTTGTACGATCGATTCTCAATTTCGGAAATTGGATTTGTAGATCGTCTGATAAGGGGATAACGGTAAGAGTTCGGGCGCTCTTGCCACTCATTTGCGTATCGATTTTGCTTCCTGACACCGATTTATTTACGTTTTTTAGGTTATTTTTCAAAGGGTTTTTCTAAGGGGTGTTTTTTTTTGTATTTTGTGATAAGATAGAGAGTTTATTTTGGGAGGTTGAGGATGTTTTTTTAATATGTTTAATGCATTATACGTGAATATATTTATTATATTCTTTTAAACAAAATGAAATCTTAGTAAGAAAACCTGTTATATACATACTTTCGATTCTAACTCGGGGATTTTTTTTTATATAACAAGTATTACAAACTTATATTTGTAGTTACTATAGTAGTGCACTACACTACCATTTCATTAGTAACTTTAAAACATTATAAATAATATTTAGTATCTAAATGGTACAATTCTACGCGATAATGAAGGGATCGCCCTCGAGCTACGCTAGAGGTGCATTTGCCCATATAGTCCTATTGTTAAGATTATAGGTATTTTATCATATAGCCATCTAAAATGTCCTGAGAAATTTTAATACATTACGCCTTTAAGTAAAATTTCGCAGTATATTTTAAGTACAGGTAGGCAGAGTAAGCAAAGTAGTATGACACTCCACTCCCCTCTTTCCGCCGCATTCTGAAGGCATTATATGTTGAGTCGTGGAACTCAACGCTGCGTAAAAATATATAGAGCTAATGTTACTTGAATATCCGACAGTATTACTACCAATGAATATTTTTACATTATCAAAATTTTATTAATATGATACTAGTAAAATTATGACACAGATATTAAAAACCAACTTTAAAATTTTCTTGCAAGGTCTTCTCGGCAGAATTGTCTTCCGAACAGGTGGTGGTGGTGGTAGCTATATGCTTATTGGACTATCCAAAAAATGTTTACAAAAACATATATGAAGAAGAATGAAGAATTTAATACACAATATGTAAATATTACCTCAACCTGATTTGAACCAAACATTTTGTACAGATACATACATACATATCTACTCTACGACGCGGCCAAATAAAATAAAGTACATTATTAGGAAATCACGATACGAGTTGTCCCTTGTGAGAGTTTATATCTTTTAAAATAGCTCCCATACAACCCTTGTCAAATCGGTGAAAAAAGTGGCCTTTTATAGTGTGGAGTGTCCATGAATCTTGTGTTTTGTACCTTCATACGGAATCCGGTAGGTGGAGTTGAGTGATGGAACTCAACGCCGCGCTTCGCCTCTATACCAGAACGAACATATGAAAGTAGTGAAATACCTCGGGAGGGAATCGAACCCCCAACTTGTCACGCTTACAGTCACACACTTGTGCCTCTGTGTCATGACTGCTTTTAAATCTTGACATGAAAATCATTGTTTGATAAAAGTTCACATTTATATGAAAAAAAAATTAATAATATATTTTAGTTACAATAATGTTATAATCATAATAAAAAGTAACTTCTTATTACTACTCTTTAAAGTAAATATCACATAGCCATTGAAAACCTAGTGTTACGACACTCCGTTCCACACATTCTGCGCAATTTTTGAGAGATTTCGTGTTGAGTGACAAAATTCAAACCCATCCCTTGTTTACCAGAGCAGAAAAATTAATTTAAATACAACTTTAGCTAGTATATAGTATTTCTATTTACAATTACAAATACAAAACATATAGGTAACCTATATAAAACAATATTTATGTAAAATAAGAATATCCTAAAAAACTTACAAATCATAGTGAACCCAGAGCGAGCGATGTCCGATCACAAAATTGCCTTATCGCCTCATCTTACCTTAGGCTTATTCCCATTCCCGTATTTCACATTTTCTATGTAGAACTAATGTTACTGTTTTCGCTATCTGTGTTACGTTGTAAAGATTAAATATATGTTGTGAATATATAAATAGTATATATTTTTATGACTTGAATTTATGAAAATGTATAAGAATGTCAAAAAATGTCCCCCTAACAAAGACTAAGCGTGTTTTTAATTTCGCGTCTCAACTCGCAAAATGAAGAACGAAATATCTTGACACTGGTTAGTAACTGCCTATTCTGCTATAAGGGAAAAAGCGTGAAGCTATTTTTTTTAGTGTCCAAATTTGTGACGTTACATTTCTTTTTTTTTTGCAGCGAAAATCCAGCGATAAGTGGGGAATGGAGTCTTAACTCTAGATTCCTTCTGCTTACCCTGCTGCATATGAAATACAGCTGAAGCTGAAAAAAAAAGGGAAAAATAATTAACGATTATTTGAAACACATTCTATTTGTCCGAGGTAAATCCGATCGCAGGTATAGTTGGTTACATAGAAATAGTTTAGTTATCAATTCGAATCCGTAGTTCCTGGGGTTAGATCGTTCAACCAGACAAACTCATCAGCTTTATAATAGCAATTTAAATAGTAAACATTTTAGTCAACGCCCATCAACATTATACTCCACGCAGCAAACGTATGCTCAAAAGGCAAAGTCTAAGGTAAGGCTCTCACTTACAGGCAAAAATCTTAATAAATTAATTTTTAACAAAAACAAAAACCGACTTCTAACAACGAACTAAAAAGTGAAAAATAATTATATAAAGATTTTATAATTTTGAAGTCGGTGCCAAGTAAAACAAACAGGCTTAGTAATTAGATATTGTAGTTATTGTAGCTATTATTTTTGTGCAAAGTTACATTTTGGTATATTGACAAGAACAAACATAAAAAGTATTCGGGTGAATTCGGAATCTCCCTTTTTTGAAGTTGGTTGAAAATGAGAACATCCTCTTTTTTTAGATTGGTTGAAAAGAAATGCAACGATCAGGAATCTCACTTCTGACATCAATTTAAAAAGTTTTTGCTTGAAACTATTACAGTATAATTAATTTTTGACCAAAAAAAACAAACTTTCTCAATTTTCTCCCGATTCCATAATCGAAACCTAACCAAACTTTCACCAAATTATCCTTGAAGTGTATCCTTTCAATTACAAAAAGAATCATCAAAATTTGGTTGGCGCGACATTGAGTTATTCGGCTATTAGTCGCGCACATGCATAATGCAAATTTAAGACTTATGTGATTTTCTCATGGATACCATTGTCAGACATGGACCAAAAAAAATGTGACCATTCGGGAAGCTATACCTTTCAAATAAAAAAAAATTATCCAAATCGGTCCACCCAGTTAAAAGTTATGAGGTAACAAACATAAAAAAAAAAAAAAATACAGTCGAATTGATAACCTCCTTTTCTTACAGAAGTCGGTTAAAAAACAATTCTCACGAGACCAATAAAACTCAAATCACGTAAAAATGCATAAAAAAGAATAAATCTTATTACTTTATTCGTCATATTTTATATCATTAATAGTCTCTTTCTTTCTCTCTTTCAGTACAAAGGGACACATGTGTTTGAAAGTTTACAAAATATTTCCCCCCCATAATAGGGATGGGACGACGCGCGACGTGTGCGTCGCCAGATGCGACCTAACGTAATTTTATATATATTACAAGTTTTGTATTGGAGGAAATCTATGATTTATGATACAGAAAGGTGATATGAATCAATTGTGTTATAATTTCAATTTCTATTTCAATGGCAGCTTTTGTGCGACCGAACGCTTATAATATTTGGACTGTGGGTATTTTCTTTTCATGAAAAAATATACTGTTGAAAGGTTTATAGGTGATTTTCCATCTATATACCTATTTTGTTTTACATATTTTATAAATCAGTGTTATTTTTTAGTAATAAAAAGATTTCTATAAAATTGCGTAACTCCTATTATTATTTTGATTACTTATTCATACGAAATTATTTTACTGTCTTATAATTTTTTTCCAGACAGTGTCGAGACAGACACCTTATTCTCTACTATCCATCCAATTTCAAGACATTATTTGTTCAGCTTCAAACTATATCCCGTATGTAGCAGCGTAGGCAGGGGGTGCCTAGTGTTAAGACACTCCGCTCCCCATTTCCCTTCGTTAATTGGTAAAATTATGAGAATACTAAAATTAAGTTTAAGCAAATTCTAAATTTAACTTCTCTAACTTACTCTAATCAACCAAAATAACAGTACGAACAGAACATCTCATATTACTTCGGCTAAGTGCATCGCGGTCGTCGAAATCTCTCCAAAGCTGTTGTCTACACTGGCGGGACGATTAAGTATCGAGTTTCGATCCTATTTGTTGAATTTCAAAGCCCACTTCCGTTTTGAGGGTGACATTAGTGACAAAATGGCCTTTATATAGGTAGTTGTAATGTATAGGTGATACGTGCACGTTACTATTGAAGCCACTTGTTAAATATAGATAGATTCTAGATATATCCTTATTTAATTATCTGAGGTCAGCTGTCAGCGCATAGGCACACAGCAGGGTGGACCGGGGGAACCTAGTGTTAAGATATTCCGTTCCCCACTTTCCGCCGAATTTGGATGGCTTTGCGTGTTGAGTGGGGGAACTCAACGCCGCGTTTTGTTCCGATACCAGAGCGAAGAAATGAAAATATACATTTAAATAAATATTTCAAATCCTCGAGTGGGAATCGAACCCACAACCGTCGCGTTACAGTCACACTTTTGTGCCCCTGGGCCACGAGCACACATGTCTAATATGTAGTCTTTATTTAACGTATTTTAAATGTATATACATATATACATAAATTTGTGAATACAATTTTAGTTCCAAACTTCGATACTCTATTTACATAACAAAGTAGGGAGACGCGTGCACAATGCTACCATCTTAAATTCATTGTCACCCTCGCACTACCCCCCACTGAATCCTAAAAATACAATCTATGGGAAATTCAAAGTGTTTTGTTTTGGACTGATTCCAAAATGATATGGGTTCAAATCTAACAGTATTTTATCAAATTAAAAAATATAGAGAAAAAGGTAGTAATAAACATTGCCGACGATACTATGACTAAATTTCTATCTCAATGTAAACGCGAAGGTTGTAGGTTCGAATGTGAAATTCGGCAGATATTTCACACAAGATAATGCGCAGCGTTGAGTTACGCCACTCAAAAAGAAATGTCTTGAAAATTATAAAGAAAATGGGAAGCGTCTAACACTCGATTCCCTCCCCCTACGCTATTTCTTAACTCAGTGCGTTTATAATCTTAATGGTTTTGATGTAACCCATTTTATCTTCAGAGAGTGTCATGTGTCACAACTCTTAGGACTTTTCGATTGACATTGACGCAAAGCCGCCGGTAAAATCTAGTCTTATATCTTTCTTAATATATGCATATAAAGACTACAGCATCTTATATTTAAGATAACAAGGCCTTTTAAACGTGAATCAGTAGAAAGAGGGCACTTGATTTAGATAAGGATCCCTTTTAGATCAGCGCCTTCTTGCCTTCATTTTGTTTGTAAAATACTCAATTTTATATAGGACAGCAGCTTCACTCATTTTCCCGAATATATAAGGGTAAATAGGTGGAATCTAGAGTTAACTCTCTGTTTTTAATTTTTCGACGATTTTAGAAATATTTTGAGAGATTAGTGGAGGACCTTAAAGTCGCACTTTGCCTTAAAGGATCGGCAAAATAACTTTTACTTACCTAACCATTCCCTTGAGGGAAGTGTATAATATGAATAGAAAATATTTAAATCATTTGTCTCAATGGCCAAGATCGTCGGAAGCAGATGTATGTGAGCAGCGAAGATCATCGTGGTCGATGTTTTCGAGGCACTGCGTTTTGAGTGGCAGAACTCATCTGGCTTTTGCCTTGGTGCCAGAGCGAATAAATGAAAATATTAAATAACTAATAATTAATTCTCCAAGGGGAGATCGAACCCACAACCGTTGCAAATCATTCATACCCTTATTCCTCTGCGCCACTCAACACGCAATGCCTCGAAATATTCAGCGGAGAGTCTTGTCACTAAATTCCCTTTGTCTACCCTACTATTTGCGAGGTACAGTGTGAAGCTTTAAAAAAAATAAATTGTATTAAACTTGCTATACGTGTGCAAGTTAATTCTATTAGTTCATAGTCTGTAACGTAATACCGCGAACACGGCTTACCATTTCCATCCAATTGGAAGGTATTGTCGTTCCCATTGTCAGCTTGTATCGGAAATTGTCTTTGATATGATTTGTGGATTGATATGGCTCAAGTAGATTGAACGTGGTCAGGATTTGGTGATGAGATTGACTTTTAAAGTGTTTATTTTAATTTGTGGGTAAAATATTAATTGATGGAGGACAGAAGTCTATAAAAATATTATAAGTGGCAAATTAATTATTTAATCTTTTTATTAAAAGCTTTTATTATATATCAATTGGAGGCCTTTCTGCCTGTAACGCAACGTTTTCGGGTTCGATCCTCCGTCGGTGAATTAATTATTATTTATTAATATTTTCATTTATTCGGTCTGGCACCAAGGCAAAACCTGTGGTTAGATTTAGCCAAACAACACGAAATACTCCAGATTTCGGCGGAAAATGGCAAACAGAAATGAGACACTAGGCTTACAGATTCCGTCTGCCTATCCTACTACGAGCGGGATACAGCGTGAACCACAAACACTCTAAAATTAAAGTAAGAAAAAATAAGTAAAAGTCGTTTTAATCGATTTTCTTGGCGACAATTGAATCTACACCTACCATTATGTATTTATAAGAAAGAATAAATTGCACGATTGCATAAGTATGTCGTAACCTTACCTTACTTACCTTAATTTTAAAATTTTTTAATAATTTTCCTTTAGCGTCCCAATTTTATGCGCGTAAAAAGGTCCGCGATAAAATTATTTACGATGCCGGGCTCTGATATCGTATTTTAATATTGGGACGTAGCTTATCTGCGGACCGATGTCAAGAATCATCTAAATATAAATATAAGGATTTTTTGTGATAATTTTTACGGAGTATCTTGATAGTAGGTTGTCCATGCCCAGCATATACTGCTATACGTGAAAGATGTGCGAAACTGAGATAAATACGCTTTTAACGAAATAAATAGAAAATATAATTGTGGGTTCGATTCCCACTCGGTGAAATAAATTATTTTCATTTTCTCCCTTTCGTAACAATACCAATGGCGTGGCGTTGAGTTCTATATATAAAATGTAATTAAATATCAATTAAACACAAAAATCATATAAAAAACCAAATTCCTCATGAAAAACCGTATAAAACAGCTTTATTACAAAGATAACAGTCGCTAACAGGCAGGGGCAGTTCCACCTTCTGCCAAGTCAAGTTTGAGTGACATTTTAATGGAGTCGAAAGAATTTATTCAGGACCACTGCTGTACGGACACGTGGCTAGGATAAAGTGATCTCTGGACGAGCTAAAAAGATATAGATACTATTTATACTGTAATTGCCTTATACTTTGTTTTTTTTTCTATATAAACTATAGTATTTTCTAAGGCCACCGTGGCGCAGTTCGCCACTGTCCTGATCGTTCTAGATTCGATCACCATTTGAATAAATTATGACTTAAATTACATATATATGTCATAATTTTTTCAGTGTTAAGTTTTGTTACTCAACGTGAAATGTGTCCAAAAAAAACTGTTTTAGGTAAGTACTCTTCAGCTACGACCTAAGACATTAAAGAAAATACAATTATCCATTTTAAAAAATAAATAATAAATTTATTGAAAAGTGAAGCTTTCAAATACCAACATCTACTTATATGTGTTTAGAAATTTTACACTCGTTACATATCGGCGCCGTGGCTTAGTTGGTTAAAGCGCCTGTCTAGTAAACAGGAGATCGTGAGTTCGAATCTCGCCGGGGCCTTCATATTTCAAGACTTGATAATTATTTTTTGCATGCTTTTGTTAATTTTATTTTCTGTGTAAGACAATCTTGAGAAGCTACTTTTAGATATTTCCATACGGTGGTCCATTCTGGACCATTCTAGACGATAAAGTGAGAGAGAGAAGAAGAACGAATTATTTTACAACTATAGTGATATAGTCAAACGCTGTTCCACTATGTAAGCCGGCTTAGTATGGTCTTATAGCCGGTTTTCCGCCGCATGCTCGAGGCAGTGTGAATTGAGTAGCGGAACTCAACGCCGCCCTGTGGCTCGTTACCAGACCGAGAAAATAATAACATTAAATATTTAATTTCCTCGATTAGGAATCTAACTAACCGTATTATAAACTATGTCTATTTAGTTCTTTATTCATATCAGAATTATCAATAACAAAATAGTCTCCATTCATTTCCTGTTTCCCAAAAAACATAAGTTTCCACATGAAAACCGCTGATAAAGATAAACCTTAGTTTGAGAAGGGTCTATTCAAAATGTATGAGTTGCCGCCGACCGACCTCGCTAATGGTTACTAAATGTCTAAAAAATTCGCCTCCACGCTCTGTTTCGTGAGGTTGTATGACTTTGATGTTAGTTAAATGACAAACTACAATATGGTAATAGTAAGTCAGAAAGATATATATGGAAAAATGGTTTTTTGTGAACTCTCGTGTGTGAAAGGCAGGCCTAGCTTTAAAACCCACGCTTATCTACTTTGTGATTTCATATGTGACGAAATCAAAAATATTTTATTCACTTATGAATTTCTTTCTTAATTCAACACCAGTTATGAATTAAAATAATAATTCAAATAATTTTAATAATATCACTGCCCCTTGGAGGTACCGATCGATCGATCCCACCTGTGTCACCTTAATTTAACTCTTTATAATGTTTCATAAGCCACTGGTATGATTTTGTTCAAATTGTGGATCAAAGAATGAAAATAAATCAATCTCCACCTAAATTATTATATGTCCTCCTCACTAGATTATTTTTATTTTACCAATCTGGAAAGACAACGCGCGGTGTTGAGTTCCACGGAACACACAATTTCTCGAATTTGGGCGGAATATGAAGAACGAAATGTCCTAATACTAATCCCTACTCCTATGCTAAATAAATTTAAATTATTATATATTATGTTGTTATAGCGGCCACAGAAATACATGATCTACAGCGGAGTCTTAAGAATGGGGTCCATTTTTGGGGGTCATTTCACCCTGAGTGCGGAACCCTATTGGAACTCATGCTATTTAACAAAATAAATAAATACTGAATGTAACTCCTAAAATTTTACATCCTGTACGTGAATTTAATATTGAGAAAAATAATTTTTGCATCGAAAATATAGCCTATAAATATACGAAAACGTGACCTATTTGCCGACTTTATATTAAAAATTTTAACTTGCATAGAAACTGGGACGAACATAAAATTGACATGATTTTTATGCGAAACTATCATAACATTTTGAACACCTTTCATGAAATTTTAAAATCTATGCTAATTAATATTACTAGTATTGTACAGTATTTTTTTTTTGTATACATTATAAAAAAAGAAAATATACTTTTTAACTTCACGAATGTAGCAGAGCAGATGGAGCCTAGTGTCAAGACACTCTGCTACCGAATTTCGCTGTATTCTTGAGGCTTTGTGTCTTGAGAGGCGGCACTCAACGACCAGAACGAAGAAATGAAAATGTTAAATATTTATTTTCCTAGAGTGGGAATCCAACCCATAATCTGTCGCCTTTACCCAAGTAGTACCCATGCGCCATGACTGGCCATTACTGGCCTCAATTATATTTTTATGTAAATTTGGGCCATCACTGGTCCCAATTATATTTTTTATGTAAATTTAAAATTGGACTGTATCTCGGACTAGTTTGACTGGAATCCCAATCATGTGAATTCTTATACTTAAATATAATTGAGGAGTTATTTTGATCTTCTTAAGGAACACGAAGCCTGGATGCACATTGAATGGCGGAACTCAACGCTGCCCTGTACCAAAACAATTCACGCATACATTTCCAGCAGATCCACTTTATAAAATAACAATTTCAAATAAAACAAATTAAGTTGAAAATTTTAATATGCTCTAAGGTAGTGTTGAGGGGCATGTTCTGCCGCCATGTTCGCAGTTAAAGTCTTCAATTGGTCGTTTACTTGTAAAATAGTGCATTGTTAGCCGCCGTGGGACGTAACAGCCTGAAGGAATCCTTATACTATAAAGTTTAATATACCGACAGTTTGCGCGTTTAGAACTACAGGAGGTACAAGTTGTTACTATTTTTAATCTTACTAATAAATGTAAGTTTGTGATGATGGAAATTTTATTCCATTTTCATGCAAGACCTACTGAACAGATTTAGATGAAACTTTTCGGTAATATAGCTAAGATTTTGATTGTTATTTTATTGTAAAGAATTTGGTTGTAATAACAATAGGTTTAAGCGAGCAAAGCCGTGTTTGGGTCGTTAGTTTACTAGAAAATCTTTTTTAACGTAGTAGAAGAGTCCGACACTATGTAATATTTATGTTTTACATCTCATGAGCATAATAAAATGATATTCTTTGTTTCACTAGAAAAGGTATAGGTACAGGATCATTTTTTTTTTTAAATTCACTCTGTACCCGCAGTAATCGCAAAGTAGGCAGAGGGAACCTAGACGATATGTTACGATATTCCGTTTCCCAATTTTCGCCCAATTTTCGAGACACTGTGTATTGAGGTACGGAACTAAATTACTAAAAAGGAAGGAATTTATTTCCACCAGTGGAAATCGAACGGTAAAAGTCGAACACAGAGTCTTACGCTGCCACAGCGTCACGACGGTCTCTTTATATTTTCTTTCAACATTTTATCAACTAACTAACTATAAAGTTTGCGGCCGTTTCATTAAATAGTTTAAATGTTGAAACTTCTGCTAGGTACCTCGCAGGTAATATCATAACTTCTAGAAATAAGTAAACGCCGCGTTGGCTTCTTATACAACTTTAATTAAATTACAAGGACATTTTAAACTTAATATTTTTCTTAATATATTTCTTGAGGTTGAGTGATGAAAATATTTTTTATTTTTTTATCACAGAGTGTGTATTCTTTATACATACAATAATTTGAAAATGAGTATCTATTAAGAAATATTCCAAAATTTAAGACCTTTACAAATTATAAAAAAAGCGGTTTTATGTTTATTCTCACATGCAAGGCTTATGGGCTCGACCTTCACTCCGAGAATAGATTTTTCCATTTTGACGAAATAATAGTGGCGTAGAGTTCCTGCCCTCAACCCGCCAACTGTCTCTCACGCTGGCCGAAATCAAAGAACAAAATGTAAGTGTCTATAATATCTTATCACTAATCTCTCAAGGCTCTTTTCCATAAGCGGGATAATGCGTGAAACAAAAAAGAATTCGTATTAATAACATGAAAACTACTTAATCCAAATGAATACTGTCAATCACTTTGCACCTATAACAAAAACAAAAACGTTATTCAATTCACATTGCAAAATCGTATATAAAAGTAGTAACTTTATTTCTAAAACCCTCAGGTGCGTCCTTTACTAACAAATCTAATTTGCGAATCTATCGTCACGTTCAACTTTTGATCGGTCGATTGAAGCACCATTTGGTTTTACGCTGTTTTTTTCACCAAAATGGTGGAAAAAATGGAAAATTTAGTACTAAATAATTAATTGAGTTAGTTTACGGTTGTAGATTCGATTCGCACTCGTAAGAATATTTTCTTTTTGCTAACAAGGCAAAAGTGCGGCGTTGAATTCCGCCACTCAACATGCAATGCAGAAAGTGGGGAACG
>HE670660.1:0-30395 GCA_000313835.2 Heliconius melpomene melpomene | reverse complement strand
AAATCCAAATGAATACTGTCAATCACTTTGCACCTATAACAAAACAAAAACGTTAATTCAATTCACATTGCAAAATCGTATATAAAAGTAGTAACTTTATTTCTAAAACCCTCAGGTGCGTCCTTTACTAACAAATCTAATTTGCGAATCTATCGTCACGTTCAACTTTTGATCGGTCGATTGAAGCACCATTTGGTTTTACGCTGTTTTTTTCACCAAAATGGTGGAAAAAATGGAAAATTTAGTACTAAATAATTAATTGAGTTAGTTTACGGTTGTAGATTCGATTCGCACTCGTAAGAATATTTTCTTTTTGCTAACAAGGCAAAAGTGCGGCGTTGAATTCCGCCACTCAACATGCAATGCAGAAAGTGGGGAACGGAGTATCTTAACACTAGGTCCCCTTAGATATTATGCTGGAGACACGTGAAACTGACAAAAAATTAATGAGGCCGTAGTAGCGTAGTGGCTCGAGCGTACTGTAAAAACAATGATTACGGTTTTAGATTCAATTTCTTGTCTTGAGAATGAATTACTTAAAATGTTTAATTCCTCTCTTTGGTGGCAAAAGCGGCGTGCGGCGTTGAATTCCGCCACTCAACAATACCTCGAGAATTCGGCGGAAAGTGGGGAACCAAGTGTTTTAACACTAGGTGCCCTCAGCCCACCCGCTATATGAGGGATAAAGCTAAAAAATACAAAAAAATATAATTAATTCGTTAGCGAGTTTGTTAGTTTAAGCTGCCAAGTGCGAGGGTTGCAGCTGTCGAATGAATCGATGTAATTATGTAGACGTCCTGTTTCCGCTGGGTGTGAAAGGGTTCGTTAAAATTATTTTGACGTTTCATGTTTATTTGCACTTTTTTTGAAATTTTATGCTATTTACCGCATTTAACGTGGTTTTTTAATTATCTGCTTCGGCTTTTGACGCTTTAACAGATAAAGTTATATGTAGAAAAAGTTTTAAAAGACCACTTACTTTTCATAAAGTCTTTAAAAATACTGGATGGCAACTGAAGTAAACCTTAAAACAAAATCGTTAATTTGTATTTTAAATAATTTGTATTTTTTAAGAAATTTCGTACCATTGTGAGAGAGAGAGAGAGAGAGAGAGTGAGAGAGTTTAGTCGCGGAGGTTCCCTCTGCCTACCTTGCTGTGTGCGGGATACAGCGTGAAGCTGATTTAACATTCTATATAGATACTAAACGACATACTAAACGACATACGACATAGTAATTAACGACTGACTTAACTTTAAAACATTATTTAACGATATATATAAGCTATCATAACCGTAGAACGGGCCATAAAGACTAATTGACGTCACAATCCATTATTCATTGAATCAATACGGGCCGTGAGCCAGGATTAGACGGGCTAGGACAATAAGCAAGGCCGAACGTGGTCGTGAACAGTATAGACACAATAATAACGGGATGAGCTTCCTTGCAATAATGGCTGGTATCTATGTGTAAATAAATATATGGTTAATTAAATAAATGGCTGTGGGTTCGATAATATTTATTTACGTGTATATTTCCATTTCTTCGCTCTGCTGTCGAGGCAAAGCGCGACGTTGAGTTTTGCCACTCAACACGCAAAGCCTCCAGAATTCGGCAGAAATTGGGGAACGAAGTGTTTTAACACTAGGTTCCCTTTACCTACCTTCTGTGTTTTTCCTTTTTTAAATAGGTATACATTTTTCGTAGCTAATTGTTTCGTTGTATCCCACATACTCGTATAGCAAGGTAAGCTTAGTAATCTTAATGTTAGATAATTTCCATTTCCATATTATTTTTGCTTGTTGAGTCGAATATTAAATATTTAATTGCTACGAGTTGGAATAGAACCCACAACCGTCATGTTTACAGTCGCACGCTAGCACCCCTGCGCCACGACGGACTCGCATATCACATATACAATTATACAGTAAAAAAATACTTAATAATCAGTAGTCAAGTACGTAGTAGCGGACTAGAGGGGTGGAACACTCGTTAATTACGAACTCTTAACGTCAAATATCATCGAATCAACTCAATAGTTCAAACCGAAAGTAGTTAATTAGACCCTGATTTATTTATTATGAACGTGGATGGAATATTTCAAGCCCTGGTGGCGCAGTGGTAGAGCGTGTGAATGTCACTGGATTATTGTGCGTTCGTATTATAGTAGTTCGAGTATTTTCATTTCTTTGCTTTAATAAGAATTAAAAATAAAATTCAGATTAGTAAACTAACAATTGTGCAGTTCGTGCGGGCGAAGCCGCGAACGGGTCGCTAGTAGTTAAGGAAACCTTTTCACCAGCTCACAGATTGACTAAATACAGATCTGATCTCGACTGTCGATTTAAAAGTGTCGCGCCAAAGCAAACTCCAACTTTAGCCACCTGAGTGCCGCTAATTGACAGTCGAGAGAATGTCGTGAATACGTATTCTGATATCACATTATAAATTCATATTCATTTGTATGAAAATAAATATATAATTAAGCTTGAGGCGACGATCTTACTTTACACACGATGGTTTTGGGTTCAATCCTGACTAGGGGCAATGAAATTATATTTAAATTATTTTCATTTCTCCGCTCTGGTAGACACAAAATATCTTTAAAGTTAAGTTTCACAACTTAACACGCGACGTTTCATAAATTCGACATATAGTGCCTTAACACAAGGTCTTCTGCCTCCTGCTATGCGGGAAAGAAACGTGGACCTGAACTGTGTTTGTCAATGCGGAGGAAGCGCAGAAAGCGGAGAAAATAAAAAATCGTTGAAATATATAATGCTGAATGTATCATGTGTCATATACGACGAGTAGTTATATTACTAAGGTGATATCTTGCATACATATCCTATGATCTTGTTTGATAGATAATCCGATTCCAATGGACTATCCAACACAAAAATAATTGTTATATTGAATCAGCAAATTATGAGATTAGTGCATTTAACCAAACAAATATTTCTGATTTATAATATTAGTATATATACGAGTATATTATACTCGTATATATAAGCAGTGAAGTGTCAACAAAGTGATAAACCACAATACTTTATTCAAAGAAAGCATCTACCTATTAAAGTGACAGCATCTTGGTCCAAATAAACTCGACGCCACAAATATTCAATATCAAAACATTTTTCAAAACTCTAAAACAAATTCGTAGTAAATATTAAAAACAGCATTTCTCTTTTAAAATTTCTATATTTCAAGCAACCCGCAAAGCTTCAACAGTCACGAACACTATATTAATCTATGAAACAAATTCAATTTTTCATACTAAGTAGTAAAAGGTCAACGCGATATATTCTAGTCTTGTTCTAGACCGTGGGGGATATTATAGTATCCGAATAAGACCTCGCCAGAATCAATACTCATGCAGTCGTAAGCTATATTTATCATCCGTTCGAGTTTAAAATAGATATAAAACAAAAGTTTAGCTTCACAATACGGCTGCTAAATATGAGTTTTAATTTTAGATTTTTTTCAGGTTCACGCTGTATAGCATATAGCATATAGCAGTGTAGATAGAGGGAACTTAGTGTCAAGACACTACATTGCACTCACCGCCCAATTTTAGCGACCTTGCGTATGGACTGGCGGAACTCTACGTCGTCGCACATTGTCGTGATACCGGAGCGCGAAAATGAAAATAATTCGTTCTCCTGAGTAGGAATCAAACTTACATTCGTCGTGTTTGCAGTCAATCGCTATACAGTTGCGAGTTTTGTTATTTATTAAATGTACGTTGAAATTTATTTGCCTGTGAATTATAAATGATGAGATGTCTGTAAACACAGTGATTTTAAATTCGATTTCACTTGTAGGAATGATTTTAGTTATATTTTTATCATTTCCCTAATTTGTTTTCCCTAAGGTTTTGGATTAATTTGTCAATGTTTAATGGAAAATTATACAGAAAGAATAGAGAACAAAGTATATTATCACTAATTCCTTCTGCCTAGTGGCGGCTCTACAGTACCCATACGGGACAATACCTAAGTGAGATATCAGACAGCAAAATTCATCTGACCTATTTTTTTGTTTTTAATAAAAATAAATAAGACATTTTAAAAATTATATCGACTAACAAAAAAAATTTGGCGATCCGACCCATTAAATTTTACTTGTTTCAGTAAAAAACATCATAAATTAAATATATTTCATACTTGGTATATTTTAATAAAACATTTTTATTTAGGTCAACTTACATAGTAATGAAGGTTCACGGAGAATCTTCCAATTAATAATTAATTAAACGCTTGAAACCTTATCTACTTTTATACAACATAAAATTATTATTCTATATTTTATCTTGTTAATTGTACTGTTAACTACTTTTCACGTTTCTCCGTTGCATTTCAACATACAAAAATGCGAATATTAAAAGCGTGCAACTGTAGACACGACAGGTTATCAATCTCGCAATCGCTGTTGTCGTAAAAAGTGAGAAACGGAAGCACATTAATAAGACGAGGTGACTTAACACTAGATTCCCAGGTTCCCTCTGCCTACCCTGCTATATGTGAATTACAATACTTTTCCTCTATAACAGTATTATAGAAACAATAGCAGATAGACGTCACAATATCTAGATAGCTTATCAGTTATGGACTACTAGTATACAACTGTATTGTTTCCAACTAATTACATTTCAAGATACTACTTGGTAGTACTATACTATACTAGGGAGGTGCCGGTGTCACTTTACTCAGATCTCGGAGAAAGGACGAAGGGAAGGTCGGCGTCTGTATTACGCGGTATGCAAATTATTTTCTACGGTCCATGTAGGAAGATGTAGCGATGATATTATGATAATATTTTCAGTTTATTTATTTTGAATTTCTGTAAGTCTACTTGGTTTAATCGTATAAGGATAATGACATTTCAAATTAAAATAAATAATAAGAAAAAATACTTATAATAAAATATATATCAATAATTATTATAAATTTACATAACATAAAGTCATATATTATACATACACACTCAGATACAACATATTTATAGCTCTTAAATAAGGTTTTATACATTATTTTAGATTCTAGATAGCAGAGTAAGCAGAACCTGCGATCATAGTGCTAAAGTTCTCATTAAGACACTTCCCTTCCCCATTTTCGGAAGTAGCGGAACTCACGCTTCCACTGACATTTACTTTATATATATTTTTAAGAAAATGCAAGTAAACTTTCTAAACTAAATTAATTGCTAGCATCCTTCCCCTTAAACCACACAACACAGAGCCGAGATTCGCATCGGCTGGATCACGCACTTTATGACCGCAGACGGCGATTCCTATCCCTCATAAATGTAGCGATGCGATATTTATAATTAGTTCGCATTGCTGCGGTGAGACCGGGCCCTATGAATATGGAAACGTTTATTTGGTTTGCTTTATTTATGAGGTAGGTACGTAGGTATATTCTTAGACGCTATTGCGGTACTATTAGTGCCACTATAGTGGAGTTACATACACCCATAGTGGAGTTCCACTACTCAACATGCAATGCCGCTAGAATTCGGTGGAAAGTGAGGAAAAGTGTGTTTTAACAGTAGCTTCCCAGGTTCCCTCTGCCTATTATACTATGAACGGAATACAGCAGGAAGCTAAATAATATTATCAATAAATAAATAATATGTTTCAGTATTTTCGTATTTATGATTAAATTAATTGCAGCGTTAAGTTCCACAATTTGACACTCAATGTCTCGTATATAAGAGGAAAAGCGAAGAGGAAGTAATTTGTTTATCTTCTGTACATAACCTCAACATGCTAGTTATTCACCGATGGAGTGATAGATTATGATAGAGTTTTAAATAAATCAATAAATTTCTAAGGATAAAATAATAATTATGATATTAAATTCGACGATGGTATTCAAATCCCAGCTGGGCGAATGTGGGTCACCCACATATAAATTTTCTATAGGCATCCTCACAAAGTATGTATAGATGTATGAATATACATAACATCTCTCTACTCTATTTATTATCTATATATATAAAAGGACTTGTCCTCACTGACTGAGGTAAGACGCACGCACAGCCGTAACCGCTGATGATAGAAAAGTGGAATTTGGACAGATGTTTACTTTCGTAATTTGGATATCCACTAAGAAGGGATTTTAAAAAAATTTAACCCTAAAGGGGTAAAAGAGATTTTGTATGGAAAAAAAGTAAATCAGCACCAATTTTTATAAAATTTGAGATTTAGATTTTTAAAAGTATTTAATTGAACATATGTTTCATGGTTTATTAGAATTCACCCCTAAATACGTAAGCGAAGCTGCGCGCATCCGCTAGTTACTTATAAATATTAAAACTTATATACAAAATTATTATTCCAAATCAAAAATATCAAATTCATTCGAAAAGTAAGAAAACTCCGTCCCCTAATTCATTCAAAGGGCACATAAAACACGCGCTGGCCTTAAACCCCACCCAAAACTAATAAGTGAATCGTAAAATATTTTATCTTTATTTTATTCTATCAAAAGAAAACGAAGGCGAAAAATTAAAATTTTAATATTACAAAAAGGCAGAAGGCCTTCCTCCTTCTCGAAGGAGAAATGAAAAAAAAACGTCGAGGACTTATTTCGGGACATTAGAAGCCGGGATATTACTCGCCCATTGAATGTATATCGTGGTCTTAATTATATAAGAATTCTTTAAGGGGAGGTTTTATAGTTCACTTTACGATGTTTTTATATATCTAATAATTAAGCTTACTTTACTATATTTATGTAAAGGTATAGCGTTGAGTTCAGCTACTCTACACGGATTGCCTCAAAAAATCATCGGAAAATGGGGAACTGTCAATGGGGAAGTGTCTGAATGGCGAACGGAGTATAAGATACTCCGTTACACTAGGTTCCGTTTGCCTACCCTGCTATTTATTGCCTGTTCGAGATAAATAGTGTTGACTGGTGAAACTCAGCCCCGTCTTTTATACTATCAGAGAGAGGAAATTTTAATAATTTCTCCTGGCTGAATCCACAACACACACACTGTTCAACTGCAGCTCAACAGCCTCTAACTCTCCGGACAAACAAGGTCGCCCTGTTTTTAATATATTAGTTTATGTTTAGTGTGTCATATTTAGTTTTTGTTTTTTTTAAATGTATTAACCAAATAGCAAATGAAAATTTACAAAATAGACCTAAAAATTGACGATACAATCTTAATTACAGAACTACTAAATCCGACAGCACTAAGCTTCCACTTCCAGCTATGAAACATTAAGCACAATACTCGTATATCTTCTATTCCCCAAGTAATTTACGAGAGTTGCGCCTTATCTTTAATATTAAAGATTTCATTAAATCATGCGTCGGCCGCAATAAAACAGTTTGATACCACATTTCGACTCGGGTGACCGACTTAATGACGTGTACGTTTTGACCCTTATATTTGAGTACTGAGTTCTAATATATGGACATAGGAAGGAAGAGGTAGCGGTTGTTTTAATAAATATTTTTTTTCTCTTTTCTCTGTATTTTTTGTACAATTGGAAACGTTTATTCAAATTCGCCTTTTTCGATGTTTCAAGGTAATTTTGTATGTTTCTTCCCTTATGCGTATTAGCTGTATAGGAATGTCATCATCGTCATCATCATGAAATAGAAGCCAACTGTTACAACACACCACAACACTACCTTAGTATTAGGCAGATACTTGCACCACGATGTATCAATAACAAAAAATATTTAAAGAATTGATACTAATATATGAATTATTAGTATTTACATGCTTGAAGCATGTTTCTCCATCTTAAGCACGACTTTAGATTACATAGTAAAAAAATCTCATATAATTAAAAAAAAATCACCCGCATTCTCTTATATAACGGAACATACGCGCAAAATATGTTACAACGTTACACATCCGTAAAATTCGTAATTCAACATATAAAGTGCCAGCTTTATTACGCCAGTACTAAGATCCAAAATATGCAGAACATCTTTATGGCAGATGTTATCAAAACATTGCTGACAGAAATAGCCGAACTGATGATGGATGGTGATTTACTACAACTACCTACTTGTTACAACTTTAGCGTATAAAAAGTTCGACGTAGCCTCATAAGATATTTGGTAAAGTGCTTGCAAGGTTTTTTGACGTAAAAGCTCAATTTTCTATGCTTAAAAGAGCTGTAGACTTAGATATTTTGTATTTGTTTCAGCTTGATATCTTCATGTTAAGCAAAATGGTCTTGACAGACAGACAGACAAGACGTCTGTCTGAGAGTTCTTTATGTTAACTTTTAATGTACGCTACAGAGCGAAGAAATAAAAAATATTAAATATTTAATTTCTTCAAAAGAGCATCAAACTCACAATCTGTCGCGTTTATAGTCACAGCGCCACGACTGGCCTCGATATTTATATCACTTTCATATAACCCATTCTATTCTCGAAGTAAGAAACAAAGTGTTTTAACACTAGATTCCCTGCCTACCATGCTATATATAACTGAAAGGGAAAAAGAGAAAAAAATGTAAATATATCTTTTTAATAGTTAACTAGCTGTGGTCACGTTCACCCCAACACTCTTACCGTCGGAATCAATAAACAAATCGTGTACGTTTTCGCACCTTCCATAATAAAACCGACTGTTTATATCCTCTGAATTAATCGAAGGTTTGGAAAATTTAAACGTAGGTATGGCAACCCCAGGGGCGTGTTTATAATTATTACTCGGATCCCGTCTTGGCCTAAAGAGCCCAAAGGGATAGGGGGATCGCGCTGTGTATTAATTAATGTTGCCATCATTTTTGATAGAATGACGTTTCGGTTTAATTTGTTATATGTGACGTAATTTTGAAATTTTTTGTATTTTTCTCAGCTTCCCGCTGTGTCCCGCACATTTCAGAGCAGGCAGAGAGGACCTGGGAGCCTAGTGATAATATCTTATCATCTCCGTTCTCATAAAGGCACCGCCGTTTCCCTCTTATCGCCGAATTCTGGCAACTCTTCCAGGGACTTTTACCTGAGCTGTCTTGCCATTAAACTTAGTATTATTGACTAAAATTAACCTTATTAGATAATTCACTTTATAATTATAGATTAATAAATAAAAATATTATTCGTTCCAGAAAAAATACCTTTTCAATACATCAACCCAATATAAGACAAAATACACAAGGATAGATTTCAATATAAATTTCAATTACTTGGTATAACGACCAAAACAGAATCTGATTAAATTCATACAAAAGGCGGTAGTCGGCTAGCAAGGTACACGCGACGATCTCTATTTTAAGCGAATAGCATAGATTATAAAATTAAATTAAATATTTATTTTAAAAATTATGATTTATTATTATTGATTAATTATGGTTTAAAATATTATTTTTAAATTTATCTTTATTGACAAATTTTATTATCATAAATTATTTAATTTCGTTGAATTATTTAATATTTTCATCTCTTCGTTCTGGTAACAAGGCCCAGCTCGGCGTTGAGTCCTGCCGCCAATACGCAATGCCTATAGAATTCGATGGAAAGTGGGAAACGGAAGTGTCTTAATGGGAACGGAGTATCATAAAAAGTTACCACTAGTGAATCTAAATAAATTAATTAAATTAAACGTATAAGGGGACATTTCGGGTGACAGCTTAGTCTATGCGGAAACCTCAGCCGCGCCACTCAATGTGAAGGTATTTTCCAATTACTCTCGAATCCTTCCATTTTCCCCTCGTTGAGAATTTTATTACTCCCGTCCTTGTCTTTTTCATAATGGTAGAAAGGGAGGGTAGAGACAGGTTCCTAACCATCTTACGGTTAATTTTCATTCGCCCAAGGCTAAGTCTCGACTCCACCTTTCATACGTAAATTGAAAAGGTAGGCCCAACTATTTCATATCATGAGTTTTCTAATTGTTGTTATTTGATTAAAATGCTTTGGATAAGGATATAAATGTTTTAGTAATTGTGTAACTAATTATGTGTACTGATTTTCAACTACTTATTAACTATTTAGAGGCCGTCGGGTGCAGGTCTGATAGTAATCGTGACAGGTTGTGAGTTCGATTCCCACTCGTGAAAATGAAATATTTAATATTTTCATTTCCTCTCTCTGGCAACAAAACAAACCACGGCAATGAATTCCGCTACACTACACAACATGCTATGAGCGGTGCGTGAAGAACGGAGTGTCTTTACACTAGGCTCCCTCTGCCCATCCTGATGCAGTATAGCGTAAAGCAGAAAAAAATGTAAAAGTTTCCTCCTATCACGCTATATCTCAAAAAATTGAACAAAAAGTAAAATACAATTAACCAAAATCATATTCATTACGAATTTTATTAAATCAATCATTACAATACTCCCCCTTTGGGATTTGACACAGATACTACCTTCTGATGGACATTTCCTTCCTACTTACACTGTAGTCTCTTAAGTCCACCTAAGTTCCTAAGACATAGTTAATTGAAACGAAGGCTTAAGCAGAGGCAGTAATATTAAATTTTATTGACGGTCAGTTATACCTATAGCGGAAAGACGACGATTAGTAACGATTGTAGATTCTTATACAAGGGGTTGGATGCGAAAAAACCATTTTAGTGAGCTGATTCTTTTTAGCTTCACTCTGAATTATTTGCGTAAATAAAGGAAAATGATAATAACTCATTCCCTCTACTGGAAATCGAACCCATAACGGCCCCTTTTACAATTTATCCAGAGCCAAAGCTCGAACTTGGATTCTAACAGCCAGCACGCAATCTATCCGATACGTGCATAAATAGAAGGTGGAGAGCGAAATATTTCAACACTAAACTCTCTCTTCCTTCCTATATATGTACTATGTGTATTAAAACAGTTAGAAGAAACAAAAGTTTTAGTTTTTTAACGAGATCGTTAAAAAATTATGTGGGCACTCGATGTGAATAACCCTTACGTAGATCCTGAACGAAAGTGCAAGACCGATTTAAGAATCTATCAAGAAATTTGCTTGTTCGTATAAAAAAAAAGGTTTTAGAAATCACCCTTCATATTTCTATGTGTCCAAATCATATTTTTATCTTCAGTCATGGGCTTATTAATAGAAAAATAACGCGAGAAATATAAATAATTTAAAAAATATTTCTAGCAGCATTTACTCTAACGAAACAAACCAACAATAACAAAAGTAATTTTGATCATCTTTCCTCAGCAATAAAATTTTTAAAACGACTCGCAATATCTGAATTGGGTCGTTAAAAATAATCCTCCGCGGGTTCCTACTTCCTACTAAGACTTAACTTAATTGAAACGGTCCGCAATGTAATGATATTAAATTTTATTGACGGTCAGCGACGTGTTGGTTGTAGCCGTGGGGGCGTTTAATCCTATCTTTATGAAGGTACTCCCCGTCTTCAGTGTTTTTGGAGGTCTGTGTGAAGTTTTGGGTGTCTTGGTTGTTTTAGCACGAATTGTAAATCTGGTTTTAGTATCTGTTTTCATATAAATCAACTTACGTTAATGTTTTCGTTGTGGCACAACTTCACTGTTTTTTTTAGCTTCACGATGTATCCTGCGATTAGCAGATTAGGCAGAGGGATCCTGGGAACCTAGTGTTAAGATACTCCATCCTCATTAAGACACTTCCGTTCCCCACTTTCCACCGAATTAGCGGAACTCACACACCGCGCTTTGGAGCAGAGCGAGGGAATGAAAATATTTAATATTACATTTCATCGAATGGGAATCGTACGAATTCGATTATACTCTCTTATAGATACTCGAGAGTATGACTATGTTTACTGTCGCACGACTGGCCTCTCAATATATTTATTGTTTATGCTGCTATATACCTAGATATAATATTATTGAGCAGAGTTTAACTAGTTTCAAAAATATATTAATATTAATTAAATTATAATATTAACGATTCTGAATCTAAGTTAAGCATTGTTTGTTTCGTACAATATAGAATTTGTATTATAATAAACCGGTATTAATTCCAAAAACACAATTTCACGCTCACGTTGCTTTCAAGTAACATCTTATACTTCAAAGATAACTTTGCAAGTCTTGTAGATGACGTCAAGCCTTACTAAGGACTCTACAAACGCCAACGAACGTTGAAACTAACAAAAGAGATACTGTTTACGAAAATCTTGAATTAGATAAATAATTACGATACCTTTGTGGCACTCTGGTAACAAGATAAGTTCGCAACCTTCAGTGTCCAATTGGGTGGATAGTAGAGAACGAAATTTCATAATAATTTATTATTTTTTACGCGTCTACTTTGAGCACTCCGTCCTTCACTTTCAATCTGTACTAAAAGAAACTTCTACCATTAACTACTCTAACCAACTCAGTGGCAATTAAATTCACTATCATAGTATCTATGTAATTTAGCTACATTGGCAACCACAATAACCTAATTACAGCAATTTAAAAAAAAGTCTTTGTGTTCAAATTTAAACAATAAACAAAAAAAAATATTCCAGCAACGTTTACTTCATAAGAAACTTTCACGAAATTGAAACAGCGAGAGCAGAATAATGGTGAACTCCAAGTAATGAATATCTCTTGGGATGAACACAAATAATCTACTTTGTTCCGCACGTGACCTCGACTTCACTAATTATAACATATAGGCTGAGGCTATGATAGGACGTGACCTTTGCGTCGTGAAGATATATCGTGGAATTTACTTGGGAATGTTTATACTGACAAAATTCTTACTTAGTTTTTGAAACTGAAAGAAATACGTGTACTAGATTAAATTGAGGCGAATCGTGAAGCAAGGTCACGAGCGTATGACTGTAAACATGACAGAATTCGGCGGAAAACTTTAACAGCAGAAGGATAGCTGATAAAAATTAGAAGTTGAGAAAGAAATACAATCATTGTTCAATTAAAGTTTATTACAAGATATAAAATTTACGAGCTTTAAGTCTCTAAGAGTTACTCGTCACTAATGTTGGATCTAATCAGAACACTGGAGGCCGCATTACGCAACTCGTAAAACACAAATCGCATTAGGAAAGGGTTGTGACATCCTGCTGACAACTGGCCTCGTGTGGTGTTAGTGAACGCGAATTTAATATGTTATAAATCACTATCACAATCGCTATCATTGTTATTTTAAATGTTAGTATCATTAGAAGTGATAGTGCTATTAGTCCAAGTCATAGCAATACTAACTTTAAACTTGTTCGAAATATCTTGTGTACTTATTTAATTATATTAAGAACTAACGGCATTTGGTATCCTAGATAATACAAAATGCATAATACAAGTGGACGCCCGTTACTTGGCATTAAGACATAAAATGGAAAATCTCATTTTTTCCAGTCTTAGTGCTTCTGTACACTCCCCAACCTACCTAAGTAAATTTTTTAATTCAGTTTTAGTCCAGTAGATTTATCTGAGCGTTGCCTATCAATCACTCATTAACGGAAGAATTTTACAATATCGATTCCTAATGATTTTACTAATCTCATTATTATCAAAGAAAGAATGTTTAATATAAAAAAATATACTTTTATTATAGTTACTGTACTTATTAGAATAATAGTGAACATACATTTTGTGGTATAGCGTACATTAGCGCGATTTTACATTTTTTACGTTTTGCTACAAAAGTACATTATTGAGGAGGTAAGATAAAAGAACATAGCGAAGTGAAAAAAAGATTGAGACTGCACTAAAACGTAGATTAAATTAAAGAAATTAAGAAATGCTAATTATTATCAAATATACATTGGCTTAAATGGAAATCGGCTCTGTTATTATCATAAGCACCGTGAGACACTTTTCAACTAAGTTACAATTTCGTTTTATTTAGGAATTTTAGAATATAGAATAGAATATTAATATACAATAGAAGAATACTAGGTTTAGTCTACTTTTAAATATTTTAGTATATTACAATTATAATATAGATAATTATTCATTCTAAGTACAACAATGCATCGGTGTCACTAAAAAGATAAAAAGTAGAAAACTGAATATCTTATTGTCTGAATATGTAAGATATTACGAAATGTTAAGAAGATGTTTTGTTATTTCGCATTTTGCAGGTTAGGTAGAGGGAACCTAGCCGCGCTTTGTTTTTTAAACAGAACGAGGGAATGAATTCCCTCATCACAGTCTTCTTTCTGAAGTAATTATCAAATTATATTATTAAATATAAAAGTCGCTATCTCTCATCGCTTGGACCGCTCGTCCAGTGGCATCGTAAACAGTTTACGAGGAGCCGCCGGCGTAGATCACAATCGTGCATTTATTTTATAATGTCATTATTCTCCCATCGCCCAAAGCGTTTAAACTCATATACGCTCTTGAACAGCGCATGTTTATTTTAAATGTCGCTTCACTTAATTACTTAATGGAAGCTCTTTTATAGATTTTAATAAAGGTTTGTGTAAGCAGTCGCATTTAAAAGTAATGCGTGAAAGGATTATATAATCACTACAAACATATTTAAATTGTTTAATTTTTTGGTTGAATGCTAATTTTCGCTTGTGGAACCTTAGTGGAAGCGGGAAGTTCTTTTAGCTTTATTTAAATTCTAGATTTTACCTGCGGCTTCGACAGGGTGCTCAAAAAATTTTATGTATGATGTAGGACTTGACAGCAGGATTAACGAGTGCCATAAAAGGCTGTCCAACACACAAAAAATCGATTCGAGTTAATAATTTCATAGATTAGCACGTTCAACCAGACATGCTCTTCGCTTTCTTATTGGTTAAATATTTTGTAAGCACATTTCCACAAACATTTTTCAAGTAAAACAACAAGTAAAATGAGAAAAAAATAAACAAGCTTATTTTAAAATGAAATAAAATTCTTAATTCATTTGTACAGTTATACCGATTCGAACGTGCCAGTTGTGAACAACTCACTTCGTCAATATCATTTATGAAGAAAATACACGACGTAAATTGAGAGATCAAAAGTGAAATTCTTAAATCACATCTAAATAATACTAATTTTACAAATGACTTCCACGCTACAACTACAACCCCACGCTAATAATTTCGACTGATATTTGATACGACACTCAAACCGAGGCTCGGTGATACGAGTACGAGCTATAAAGTCTTTACTGCCGAATTCCATGAAGATGTTCCAAGTGACAAAGTTGTTTTAGACTAATTAAAAATTCTTAGTTTTATTACTCTTAGGTAGGTATATGTGATAGCCTGACCCAAATGATGTTAATGGAAGCTAGGATGGTTTAGAATTTCAGCTATTTTGATGTACGACGTTTGTTATGGGTCCTAATTCTGGATAGGACAGTATATATCACGTATTTGTAAGTATATGTATGTATGTTTGTATTTTTAGGTTGACTTAGGTTCTGATAAAATGTGTTAACTTTAAAACTTAGCCCATCCTCTTAGAAATACTATTTGTATATTTAAAAGATTATCATCTTTATACATTTATATCATGTTAAATTACTATTTCCAAATAGTTTCTGTGCGCTGTCTGTCAATCACTCCGTAATGGAAGTTAATTCTAATAATAATTATAGATCATACATAATTCTAAATTATATCAATTATTTTACTTACAAAACGAAATAAAAAACAATCTGATCCAATCCAATACAGTTATTACTACAGAAATTCGGCTTCTAAAACGATACAATACATTTCCACCCAAAACCATTTGCGTTTAAGTGACATCTCACTTAAAGTAAACGTAAGAAAATAGATAAATATCCTAAGTAAGTCAGCTGTAAGCGAGTCACGTAGTAGCTAGAAGCTGAAATCTATGGGGACCCCCTATCATCGTGGTCAGTATTGGTATAGTACTGCCGACGAGTCTTGGCTGCCTTGAAATTAGGTTTTCTGACTTTGGCGCGTTGTTCACCAGGGAAGGAAATAATGAAATATCAGAATAGTCCTAAAGTCAAATCAGCTAACTTCAGGTAGGCCACTACTCGTCGATCGTACTGTACTAGAAAAAAAATCGTATTTTGTATTGGAAAAGTTTAGTTCTAAAAATGGATGTATATGTATTGGGTTTGTTGGCATTATTATATTAAAATAATATTCTGTAATATCAAGATATTCATAATTGAGGCAGTTCGGGCGCAGTGACACAGTGTATGTGACCGTAAGCGCGACGGTTGTGGGTTCAATTCCCACTTAGAACCATCTCTGGTACGAAGGCCAACGCCACTAGATGCACAATTATTTTTTATTTTTTTATGGTAAAAGGACAAGGCAAACGAGCGTTAGGGTAACCTGATGGTGATCACCGCCGCCCACGACCCCGTGCAGCACCAGAGGAGCTACAGGTGCGTTGCCGGCCTTTGAGGTGGAGATAGACGCGCTTTTTAAAGGTACTCATATCGTACCAACCTGGAAACACTGCCGCGGGTAGACCGGAGTGCCACGTATCCAGATGGTGTGGATGATATTTAAGTTTGTGACGTGCTGTGCGGTTAGAAAATTCCACAATGCCACGAAGATTACACGCCCTCCTGTAATATTAAACTTTATTTCATACTTTTGGTCCATATAATTTTTTATTAGTACATATTAACTTACCTATTAGTAGTAGTACGTTCTAGACACGAAAAACATACATATCATTAGACAAAAAAAATCGGGAAGACTATGTTATGGTTACAAGCTGAATAATGTTTTGTAATATATATTTTAAACTTTTTTTATTATGCAAATTCGGTACGGTACACTCAAAATATATAACTCCAAATGCTCCACAAGACGCAAGCAAAGCCGGAAAATAACACAATTAAAAATTAAATTAATAAAAAGATTTTTTAATAAATTTCTTACATTCTTTTTTTTAAATATATAAACGTAAATAAATATAAAGAGAAAAAATATACATATAATTTAATTATAATTGATAAAGAAGTACATTAAAAACCAAACAATTTTAATGACAAAAAAAGAAATAAACGAAGAGTACTGAAATTGTCACTAATATTACAAATATAAATTGTATTTTGTTAATCGCTATATCGCACAATTCTTTTCTGTAAACTATAAACGTCGTAAATCAAGGTAAAACAGGAAATAGCGAATTTCAGGTTGCCCGGATGTGATGGGAGACACCGCGTACCCTAAAACTACATTCAATTATTAATTTCTTTCACATTTACACAGAGTAATGTTCTTATAGAATTTACAAAGATTTACGAAAATTTAAGTACAAAGCCAGTCGTCTCACAGGGCCACAGAGCAGGCGTGTGTCTGTAATGCCCGTCGCGTTGTGGGTTGGATTCTCACTCGAGGAAACAAAATATTTCATATTTTCATTTCTTCGCTCTGGTGTCAAGGCGGCGTTCAACCATTCAACTCGCAATGCCATCGAAATTCAGCAGAAAATGATGAACGGAGTGTCGTAACACTAGAGTACATCTACCTACCATGCTGCGTGCGGGATACATCGATATTTATTAATGGAGGCAGTATCTACCTACCGTGCTATAGGCGAGATGTAGCGTTAAGCTTTTATAGAGAACGAAGTGTTTTACCACTATTACATATTCTTTGCTGTAAATTCTTTCTATGTAAGAACCATAATATATTATGGAATATGTTCTGTTTTCATATTTATAATTATCACATTGTTGAGCTTTTTTTTAATTGCCTATACCTATTCCTGGGATACTAGACATAAACATATAGAAACAAATCACTATATTTTATATTTTCTGTAAACTATAAAGTTCATGAGATACATTTTTTTTATATCTTCCTAAATCATGCTAGAACTGGTAATGTGTATAATATTTTTATTATTTATCTTAAGTAAACACTAAAACATTTTTTTTATAAAATAAAATAATAATCACTACATCTATCCAATTGTTATCCTGTATCCAGAATAAATGACTGTAAAAAGTTGAACGATAAATTGCTATTGAAGGGAAGCCGTGGCTGAGTAATGAGGGACTTTGTTTTAAAGAAAAATTCGGATGACTGAGATTCTTCGATAGTCGTTTGGCACTACTCATTGTTCCTTGGGTACCCTTATAAAACAATTCAAAGAGTAAATGCGCAAATAGAATTTTTCACTATTATGACTGTCGCCGGTCACGTAGTTAATACTTTAAGTAAGTATGAAACTATTGTATTATAGTAATAGTGTTCGAACAGTTATTTTTTAAAATTGTCCATTTTTGGTTTTATTTTTATATTAATTCAACAAATCTTTATGGAAAAAAAAAGCATACATAAGAAAACGAAATGTATTTATGGTTATTTATTTATTCGTCGAAGACAAAATGCCTAAAATATAAAATTTCATTAATATTCTGGTCATTTTTCGTCTTGAAATATTCTTAATACAACTTGTCTCAAAATACGTATTCTTTGAAAACCTTTAAAAATAAACTGAATTAAATTACGATTATTATTTAAATTACATATAGTTTTAGTATAAGGTACTGATCTGAATATGTGTAACTATTATCTGTGGACCCTTTATGTTTTGACGTTGACGTATTCTGTTATTGTCCGTGTATTGTCAAATAAATTTGCTTTGCGATTTTTGATTAAATTATATTATTGTTTCGTAATTTCAAAATCTAATTCCAAAATGAGCTGCTTCGAGAATATTACTATGCCAAGCTGCGTTTGGTTCGAAAGTGGAGAGAAGCGGAACATTCTAGCATCAATATTTGCTGGTCTACTGGTTTGTACTTGATGAATCACTTTCTTTAACTTGATCGTTTAATTTCTTCTTTAAAAAATATTTTACGTAATGAAATGAAAAAGATATATTTATTTATTATACTATTGCATTTGCGTGGATTAATTACTAGTAAAAGAATAATTGCTGGTGAAATGAGTAACGACACAAAGGAAAACAAATATCTATATTTTTTTTATCATTTGATTTTCAATATTCCAGTTTTTCACTGGATGGTGGTTCATCATTGATGCAGCATCAGTTTATCCTGGTGATCTACCCAATGCGGCTCATGTGTGTGGAGTGATGGCTACTCTATCACTACTTATGGTCAACTCTGTTTCTAACGCTCAGGTATTAATTTTTTTACTTCTTTTTTTTATTATAGTCTTATGAAGTTACTTTCATGTTTCTGAAGAGAATTTATAAAAAGCTGTTAACTTAAAATTGCACAAAAAGCAAAAATTATAACATCTTCATTTAATGCTTCCCAAGAAAATTTACAGCCCCTGTATCTATCGTACCCCAGAATAGGGCCATGGTTCAGTGTTTGACTGTTTTTGGTGATTTTTTGGGGCATGTTGACAAGTATGTTCTGTATAGTGTTCATAAATGGAACAATTACTTTATATATTAATATGTCCTTCTGGCACACAACAGGCTGCTAAGCTCAATAAAATTATAATTGATAAAGAGATTTGGTGAAGGGGCAAGTACTAAGTTTCTAGTAGGACTACTTAGCTGAGATTTGTCTGTCAGATCAGTTACTCACTCAGTAAAAAAATATATTTATAGACTATACAATAATTATATGATGACTATACTAAACTATACAATAATTTATTTACTAATTTGAGTTACTTTTGTGTTCTAAGAACACATTATTGTGTTAAAGACAATAGCAATGGCAAACTAAAGTTTCAGTCAATTTAATAAAACAATTATGTTAACAACATTCTTTGTTCAATATAAATACAATTAAATACAATTAAATTTATATTTAGTTCATTTTTGAACTAAATATAAAACAAACAAAAATGTTAAGAGAAATTTCCTAAAATATAATAATAAAAACTGCATTTAAATAAATAAAGACATTTCTGAAACTAGCATGTACAAATCCACATAATATAAATAAAAAAATAAAAATATTGGTTTTTAGGTTACTAGTACCTTGACAGGAGAGTGAAGAAATGAAAATTTAAATGTAAATAAATATTTCACTTCCTCGAGAGTGGATCAATCCCACAATCAGTTGCTTCTACAGTCACACTTTGTGCCACTGCACCACAACCTCATTAATAGTAATTAATTATTACATATTTCAGGTGAGAGGAGAAACCTACACAGGTGGTTGTATGGGACCACGTGGAGCTCGACTCTGGCTTTTCCTAGGCTTCGTAGTAGGTTTTGCCTCTTTGATAGCAGCATGCTGGATATTGTTTGCTAACTATGTAAATGCAGGTAATGTTACTTTTATATTTCCAAAAGAGTTAACTAAATAATATTTTTTTAAAGCTCAAGACAGTTTTCCGTTTTGATTTTCATTTGGGGTTTTGAATTATTTTCATTTCCTTGCTGTGGTAAGGACAAACACATCAACTCATCATGTATACAAATAAATGCTAATATTATAAAGCTGAAATTTGTTTGATTGATTGACTTGATGTGAAAAAATATGTTTATTCCAATAAAGTAAAAATCGAACCCACAAACGTCGCGTTTACAACAACTGTTGAATTGTTGTAAACTCAACAGAGCAACTGTTGAGTTTCTTGCCGGCTCTTCTCAGCAGAACTGCCTTCCGAACCGGTGGTAGCTTTTTGTTCATATGTTCATTCGACGATTCAAAAGTGCTTATAATAATTGCCTATTTGAATAAAGAATATTTTGAATTTGAATTTGAATTTTTACAGTCACATGCGGTGCCGCAACAGCCTTTTCATAAGATAAAATATCCTTTTATATATTATGGGATGCCATCGTGGTGCAGTGCCACATTGTGTGGACTGTAAACGCGACTATTGTGGGTTTGATTCCACTCAAGGAATTCAATCATTTAATATTTTTATTTCTTTACTCTGGTAACAAGACCAAGCGCACATTTGATTTCTGCTACTTAACACGCAATGCTTCTATAATTTGCCGGGAGTAAATAAAGTGTGTCAATATTAGTATCCCTCTGCCCACCCTGCTGTATACAGAATACAGCATGAAGCTAAACAAAAATATTTTTTTACATTTAACAGGTAGCAGTAAACACACTTGGCCTGGAGTTAGTTTGTTTCTTCAAAATGCATTCATTTTCGGAGGATCCCTTGTGTTTAAATTTGGTCGTACAGAAGATGTATGGGGCTAAATGAGATTTAATAATGTTCTTATTTGATTATACTAAGAAACTAAGAATCTATAAAAGGTAAATCCCAATTATGTAATTTGAGTAATTTTGAGAAACTATATTTCAATAGCTACAATAGTAACGAGATTCAAATAAAAAAATTAAAGCAAAAGTAATTTAGATATGTATGTAGCTTTATATAATAAATGAATCTAATTTTTTTTTATTATTATTAGATGCTTAAATAAGTATGGAAATTAATAAAAAAATACTTACTTTAGTAATTTTTTATGCCAATTCATTACAAATAAATATATTAAATTAAAAATTTACCAGATTACCTATTACTAAATTAATACCAGTCATTCCAAACAGATAAGAGGATAAATAATTACAAATTTTAAAAACATAATTGTCTTTTTTTGTTCTTAATTTTGTCTTGTTTACTTTAATGATTATGAAATATTTAATATAGTAATTAGCATATAATATTTTTTGTAGTATTATAATTGACTTAAAATTGTATAACTTTCTATTTAATAAATTAAATTTGAACTATAAGAATCTTAACACTAACAATTTTATATAATTCATACTAAAATGTTATTTTTCAATACAGATAATATATTAAAGAAAAAGAATTATGATTTATTATTAATAATGGATGTTAAATAATAAAGAAACTACTTAAATATTACTCAGAAATATTGATAAATATTCAACCAACTTTAAAATGTATTAATTTTTTCACACTAAAGATAATAAAATATTTAAGAAAACACATAAAATTTCCACAGACTATATAATAACCATTGATTATATACATTTTCTAATATATGTTGAAAATTTTGAGATTGTAGTTTGGCTCCTACTGGGGGTGTTGAAATGTTTTTTATTTCATCGGTCTGGTAATAAGGCGAAAGCGTAAGGCGCGGCATTGAATTGTACCGCTCAACACGCAATACCTCTAAAATTCTGCGCAAATTAGGGAAGTGCCCTAACACTAGGCTCCCAGGTCTTCTGCCTACTCTGCTATGTGTGGGATACAGCGTGAAGCTAAAAAAAGTTTGAGTCAATTCTATTATTAACATCCAATATTTAAAAATCTTTAAGACAATAGATAATGAATAAAAAAACAATAGAATTTTTTGTAAGTGATATATTTACATTTTACAATAAAAAGGTCATTGTTTTATAAATAAAACATTAGCACTGTATAATGTTACTATTTAAATAGTTTAGTTTCTAAGCTGTATTCACTCATGTGATTTAGTTTCTTTTGAATATGTATATATTTTTTAATATCTGTAAAAATAGCTTATATACTCGTAGTATATAGCTATAACTTATACAGGTTATTTTGCTTGTTATTTTCTTTTAATACACATGTGTGAAATTAGCTCTTGAAATTAAAATATATATAATTAACACTTATTCAGTTTTATTTCATTTTATTATTAAATAACATTAAAGATTTTATTCTTACCTTTTTCATTTTGGCACCTCTTAAGTACAGATAAAAAAATTATATAAAGAGTGTCATTTTTTATTATTACTAATCTATGGTAATAAATAATATGTAGATTTTATATAATTACAAAAAAAATGTATATAAAAACCCTCGGCTGGGATATAATAGAGAAGCTATATGATTTCCGTTTCTATTACTAACAAAAAAATCTATATAAATAGTGAAAGCGTTTTGTTCTTATTTTTCTGTGGCAATAAAATTATTCAGTGAAAATAAAATTATTATATCATATAAATAAAATTTAATTGGCATCCCCGCCGACGCAAGTCCTTCCTCCTTGACCGTCGGGGAGGCATATTTGATCTGGTTCACATTGACCGTTTCTATATTGACAGATATTACTCTGAGCTGGGCAGGATTCTGGGGCTACAGTGACACCGTACAAACGTCTTGAGGCTGTCGCAATAGGCACTTGCCCTTTGAGCTGCGTTAAGTTGTTTATATATTCTATTTTTAACCTAAATGTTAAAAAAATGGGATAAGATTTTGAAATTTACATATGTAGTTACTAGTATCTATGATATTATATTTGTCTATAGTTACAAGTATAATTCTCACTTAGTGAGATATTTCCCCCGATCGATTAAATGACAATCTTCGTGAAATTTCCCTAAAAATCGGTTTATATTTCTATCCGTCGTGGCGGGCCTTGTGCCCCCCTACAAGGGAGTGACTGTAACGCGATGGTTGTGTGCAAACCCCACGCGAAGAAAGGAAATATTTTCTTAAATTTATCCGTTTCTTCGCTCTGGTAACGAGGCAAAAGCGCGGCGCTGAGTTACGCCACTTAACACGGAATGCCTTCAGAATTCGGCGGAAAGTGGAGAACCGAGTGTGTTAACACTATGTTTCCTCTGCCTACCCTGCTGTGTACGGGATACAGTGTGAATCAGATTTTTTAATATTTCTATTATACATATTGCCAATTTTCAGAAAACTTATTTTTTTTTGTGATTTAAACTTGTAAGATACTCACGTTTTCCAGTCACTCCAATAATAATTGTCACCATTGATTGCCAAACCAAATGGATAGGAGCAGTTACTGGCAATTATTTCACTTTCCAACGTATCGATGCTAACACATTTTATGTTAAAGAAACCAGCGTCTGTGAAGCACAACCTGTCTCTAGACCAATCAATTGCTAAAGAATTAGGCAGTTTCACTTCAGTCTTGTCTAGGAAGATGCCACGTTGTGAACCGTCCATGTTAGCCCACTCTATTTTAGGCCCACCGCGATTCCAGTCAGTCCAAAATATTTTACTGTAATAAATTAATAATATTAATTTTTAAAAGGTAGATGTTAACTATAAAAGATGTAGAAAAAGATTATATAATATTTATTTATATCTGGAGAAGTTTCCTACCAATAATCTAATGATAAAATTAAAGAAAAATTAACTTTAAATATTTATTAATATGCCAAAAAATTATCTTATATACCCTTTTCCTGGATGCACTGCAATGCCACGAGGGTTAAGTATACCCTCTTTACGGAATAATACTTTTCTTATTTTAGTGTCTAAGTTTGCTACTTCAATTGAAAGTTTCTTTGAGTCTGTCCAAAATATATTTCTCGCTGCCCAATCTACTGACAGCCCCTCCGGCGACTGAACATCTAAAAATACGAAAACAATTAAAATATTTAAAAAAAAAAGAAGTTAACTATTATACAAAAAATGCTCAAAAAGGGGCTTACCATATGGTAAAAATTGTTCAAAGTCGGAACCGTCATACGAAGCTCTCTTTATTGCTCCCCCACCGACATCACCCCAATAGATTTTTCCCGTCAAACAATCAACGTCGATGCCAACGGCTATCTGATAAATGGCACTGTTAAATGGAGTTGCGAATTCTCTGGGAGTTACTTTAAAAGGCACACGATAAACTGATGCTCCGTCACTTGCTACTAAAAAGTTTCCGGCCTGTCTAGGATTTAATTCGCAGTTAGTCCCGTTGCCATTGTACCCTGTGTTACATTCACATTCATAGCCGTTTCTCGTCTTCAGGCACGAAGCATGAATATCGCAAAGATAGATGTTAGTTTTACAGTTTAATTCGGGATCACACCTATACCCATCTCCTGAATATCCTTCCCGACATATGCACTGATAAGTCGACTCAGTTGGTGTACAAACTGCATTAGGATTACAGTCATTTGCAACATCACAGGTTTTGCCTAATGGTACGCATTTGGAAATACCTTCACCTTCGAAACCTTCATCACAACGACAATAATTGACCTCTAATGTTGTATCAAACAAGCAAGACGCATGTTCTGCACACACGGCTCCATTGCACAATTGTCCATCTGGTATACAAGCGTCATTTTCATCTTTAACAAAACCTTCAATGCACTGACATACATATTCCCCGGTATTGTCTTCTGGTCGACATTCTGCATTGTATTCACAATCTGAATTATTAGTACAACTGAAGTTAGGTCGGCATCTGTATCCATCACCGTGGTATCCAGAATCGCAAACGCAGATGAGCTCCGCGGCAGCTGTTCCAACGCAGTGCGCGTTGGGACCGCAAGAACAACTTGACCCTGACCGTTCAATGCACTCGTAAGCGTCACCTTCATATCCCTCAGGACAAACACAGTGGCCTATAGTTTGATCATTTGTCAAGTATGAATCAGATAAAAACGAACATATCGCATTTGGTGGACAATCAGCATCAGCAGAACATGTAACTGAAAACAATAAAAATTATATAAGAGAAATCATTTTTAAGCATTCCTTAAAGTTAGTCAGAATTACCTTCACATACAGTTGCTTTAACAATACGGGTATGTATGGCTTTCTTAGTAGCCTTCAATTAGTAGAATGTGCAAACTTACTTGAAGAATCGCCATTTTCATCTACTTCTGGTTCGGTATAGCTATCTATACGACATAAATCATTTTCTTCATATTTGGTAAGTGAATAGCCAGGTGGACAAATACATCCATAGACATCACAATGTGGCAACACATATGTCTCATTATACTCAGCCTCGGCAAGTGGAGTGGTTGGGTCCGGAGTATTAACAACTACTCTATTGGGTTTTGTAACTTCTTCTGTTACGGTTCCATGGCTTTGCGAAGGTTCATATTCAGATAATGGATAAGACTCAGGTTCTGTAACGTGATCAGCTTCCGGTGTTTGTTCTGGTGATGGATTTTGTTCTTGTGGTGGATATTGTCCTTGCCCTGGATATTGTTCTTGTGAGGGATATTGTCCTTGTGATGGAAATTGTTCTTGTGGTGGATATTGTTCTTGTGGTGGATATTGTTCTTGTGGGGGATATTGTCCTTGTGATGGAAATTGTTCTTGTGGTGGATATTGTCCTTGTGGGGGATATTGTTCGTGTGGGGGATGTTGTCCTTGTGGGGGATATTGTCCTTGTGGGGGATATTGTCCTTGGGGGGGATATTGTTCTTGTGGGGGATATTGTCCTTGTGGGGGATATTGTCCTTGTGGGGGATATTGTCCTTGGGGGGGATATTGTTCTTGTGGTGGATATTGTTCTTGTGGGGGATATTGTTCTTGTGAGGGATATTGTTCCTGTGTGGGATATTGCTCTTGTGGTGGATTTTGTCCTTGTTGGGGATATGGTTCTGGTTCTAATACTTGGTGTTGATCCGGAAGTGATTTTCGATCCTGATCTAGTCCTTGTTTTGGTACCTGTTCTGATACCTGTTCTGATACCTGTTCTTCTTCTGGCTCTGGTTTTGACCTTTCTGTTATTTCTCTTTGTTGGTCAATATCTTCAATGCAATAGCTTCCATCGCCTATATATCCTGGATTACATTCACATCGGTAACTATTAGATTCTTCATAAAAACTACAATGAGCATAAGGAGAGCAATTGCAAGATTCGACAGCCCGCCAACATCTTTGACCATCTCCAGTATAACCAGGCTTGCACACACAAAAAGCTTCTTCGGCTGGGTTATCTATACACTGTGCATTGGAATCACAGATCTTATCCCGACAGCGTGATACATAGTTGCAAGTAACACCATTTCCTTCATAACTATCATGACATTTACATTGAAATCCACCATCGAAATTGTAACAGTCAGCGTTTACATCACAGTTATGAGTGGATGCTTCACATTCGTCTATATCTACACAAATATTTGACTCTCCATAGTAAATACTAGTGAAACCTGGTTGACATACACAAGCGAACGAATCACCTCTTGCAACACACGTACTATGCGGACCACATGAATCACGTCCCTCAACACATGGATCTAGGTGGTCATTAGAAATTATTTTATTGCTAGAACCATATCTAACAATGTTATCCCTGGATTCATACCCCAGATAATTTTTAATGACTTTCAACGTTAACGGGGCTGAATCTTCCTCTGAGGGTGGTGCATATTTGCAAGGATTGAATACAAATGTTTGAGATACTATTTGCTCATATTTTTGACCTGTTATTTTATTTGTAAATATACGATTTGAAACGCTGTGTATTTGTCCAGGATCTATAGCAGTGTACTGTTCCTCGAATTCAGTTATCTCCAACCTAGTACCGGGGAGTACGTTTGGGATAGTACCACGTATATCTGCGTCCAACGTCAATTGATCAAACACATCGTGCCCAATAAATTCTTGGCTAAGTATTACTCTATCTTTAGTTTCAGGGAAGTATATATCAGCTGTATGATTAAAAAAGCCACCCGTCAGTTGATATCCATTTTTAGCTAAGCCGGATGGTTTGGCAAACAACCATCCAATAGCTCCCCCTAGAGTGTTTAAAAGCTGTAGACTACTTCCTAGAGACTGTGGTGCCTGTGAAAGTGCCGTGTAGGTTCTTCCGTCGGCTAAAACAATGTACGCTTGGATGTCAACATCATTAAGATTTACATTGTTTATAATACCATTTAACTTTCCGTGTACCCTCAATGGTACATCGTTTTTAATACACGATTTTCCATTTCCATAAAAGCCCTCATTGCATTGGCAACATATTCCAGCTTGATAATCTACACATTTTGCCTGCAAGTGGCAAACGCTCGGACCACTCTGCGCACAAGTTTTGGTCTCTTCTTCAATTTCAACTTCATTTTCATCATACTGGTCTGGTACAGCCACAGTGCCGTTTATTGAGATATTTCCCACCCGAAAAAGATATATTCCTGGTTCTTGTGTATTCGACCACCTAAAATATTAAAAGTTAGTTAATAAAAACTTAATTTAACTTAGTCTAAATAGTAAGCTTAGTACGATGTATTATATATACTAAACTTACGAAACAACATTTCTTATTTGATGACTACCAGAGCCTCTTAAAGTGAAAAGCCGCCCATCGTCTGCTATGAAACCAGCTTGAGCTTTAGCATCTGGCAAGCTGCCGGGCCGAGTCTCCTTTTGTACCCATTGTATTTCTCTCTCTGGATACAAGAGTTGCACAAAAGATTCTGTGCCATTGCTTATTACTGCTATTTGGAAGCTATTTTTGCGGTCTTGCCATTGCTTGCTCGCGTACGTCACGTCTATCCACGAGGCTATGAAAACACTTGTTGGTCTAAAATCGTAATAATCGTGGAAGTTATTCTGCACAATATCTTCTGCTTTGGTTAATACGTGAGACTCGTTTGTTTCTCTATAGTATACCTCGCCAGATTCTGAAGTGTCGACGTTGGAGTAAAATGCTGCTATCGATGGATACGGCAGAGGAAATTCAGCATTGAGGAAACTTGGTATGTCTGCCCTGAATGATAATATTCCATAATTGTTTACCTGAAATATTAAAAAAAAACACATTTTATAAAATTAGTTTTATCTTAAGCTAACACATTTAACCTATTTTTTTCATATTGAGCACGAAGCGACTTACGTATCTAAGACTATAGTTGCATAAGACAGAACACATAGTTGGAGGTATGAATGTTCTGAATGCAGCTTAAGATAAAATATTTTAGTTTTTTATACTCATATAGTCTTTCCAATTCATAAAACTAAAAATGACTAGCAAAAAATCAACAATGAAGTGCTAATTTAAATTACTTGATACGTTTATAAGAATACTTATTAATACATAAATATATATTATGTTTTTAGATCTCAAATAGTTCAGCATAGCAGGTTAGGTAGAGGGAACCTTATGTTAAGGCTCTCCGTTCTCTAATTTTTAGCCGAATTCGGAGATTGTGTTAAATGGCGAAGCTCAATGCCACGTTTCGTATTATAAGAGCGGGTAATAAAAATAATAAAAAATAAATAAAAAAATAAGTTAGCTTCACGCTATATCCCGCACACACGAGGGTAGGCAGAGGGAACCTAGTGTTAAGACACTCCATTCCTCACTTTCCGCCGAATTCTAAAGATTTTGCCTGTAGACAGGCACTCAAATTACTCTCAGTGCCTATACCTATAGACATATTGTGTAAATATTGTATAATTATTACAGATCTCTTGCGTAATAATTATTAAGTAAGTATACTTACATAGTAAAATATGTTTTTTGATTAGGTACGAGAACACACGCTGTGACCCCACTGATAAGAATATCAAATGCTTAGGCACCTACTGAGGTCTTGACATTTGCTTAACTTCAGATAACAACACAAAAATTTCTAAGCTAAATATAATACATTCATAATATTGTAATAGTCCTGTTGATACTATGTATGTATTTGGCCTTTTACTTATTTTTTTTTTTTTTGTAAAAAAAAGGATGAGGGCGACTGTATACGTAACAAGTTGTGGGTTCTCGAGAAAATTAAATATTTAATATTTCGAGGTAAAAGCACGCCTCTGAGTTCTGCCATTCCACATGCAATGCCTCCAGAAATCGGAAAGAGAGGAACGGAAGTGTTTTTATATGAACGGAGTATCTTAACACTAGATCCCAGATGCCCTCTGCCTCCCATGCATATATTGGATAATGCCTTAACTAAAAATAAAGTATATAATAATAGTTCTCTTCATACTACTTTGTAGATATTCACGTTTAACTTTAATTGTCATTTTTTTTATTTAAAAAATCGACTGAAATAGTTGACTAAATGGCAGGTTCCCACAGTCCAGATTACCTAATTATTATTTATTATAAAAATTTACACTTATTATAACAATTATTATAAAATATTTGTATACTTAAGTTACGTATTTGCAGTTTAATTTTTAACAAGGTCAATATGTTCTTCTTTTGTGATTTGATTTAAGTTTCATTCATTTTTCAGTAATTTGTTTAAAGATAGACCTAATATTTGATGTCAATTTCAGCTTCATACCTCCACGCGTTCTCGAGATTAATGGACTAGACTGACGGACAGATGGACAACAAAGCGATCCTATAAGGGTACCGTTTTTACCTTTTGAGATACGGAACCCTAAAAACGATATCTCAAAACAATTATCTGTCATCGAATCTATCGAAATGTACTACGAACAAGCTCTCAAATACAACATTGTAGAAGGAAGAATCGTGAATGTAAATAAAATAAAATATAGAATTATTTTAACAATGGTAAATAATTTAATATTAATTTCGCGAATCTTCATTTAGTGCAATTTTGATAAGAGTGCAACGGAACACGTGGGCGGAGGACACTCGGGCAATGACTTCTGATTAGTCCTAAAGTTATTGATATTAGATCAAACTAATGTAGGGCGTAATAAATGTATATAATGTCGCAGTGGCACAGTGGCCGACTGTAAACGCATTGGTTGTGGGTTCGATTCTTACTGAGAGTGATTCCCCGGAGTAAGATGGTTTTTGGTTGAATTTTGTCATGTAACACGTAATGCCCTGGATTCGGAAACGGAAAACAGAGTATCTTAACACTAGGTGTCTGCATCATAAAGCTGAAAAATTATGACTTAAATTTACATTAAAATCTCTTCGGAACCATCCGCTTCCTGCCAACTTCTTTAGGTAATTATAAATTATTCATTAATTAAAT